>CM021774.1:14074098-14197206 GCA_011076525.1 Nettapus auritus
TTTTTTTTTTTTTTTTTTTTTTTTTTTTTTTTTTTTTTTTAGCCTGATTTAATAGCATCATTTTGCTTTCATGCTTTTGGCAATGACTGGTCCTGCAAATGAAGCGTGCAGCCATGGCAATCACGTGCAAGTCGATGCTGGCATAACACAGATCACAGCCACTGCATGTTATGCAAAAGAGTTCCGTCATCCTGGACACACTCTGTTTCCTATGGCATGAGTAGCTCAATCCATCTGTGCTCAGCTCTAAGTCATTTTGCTGCATCAGCAGAAAGCAGGGTACAGCTGACTGCAGACCAGGAAGGCTCAACTTAGCGTTCACTCACTGTACAGCTTCAGAGCAGGACCTTCTCCTGCCTTCCTGCACCTGTTTTCTCATCTGTGAAATGGGAATTTTAATCCTAATCAGTTTGCAAGGGGAGCACTAAGGGATAATCGAAGGAAACACTTTTAAATGTAATACTCAGCCTTGTGTGCTAAGCTAGGCATCGGAATGGTTTTGTGGTGCAATTTAATTGATGCTTGTTCTGCATACAGTTAGCTAGCAGGCGAGACTTAACATTTGCTCTCAAAAATGTGGCATTCTGTGCGAGGTGCAGAGAATACCTTTGAGGTTCTTACCTATGAGCCCAGCTGAGCCATATGTCAGAATCCGCATAGTTCTGGGCATTGCTTGGCTTTGTTTTCTCCCCAGAATTAATGTATTACTTAGTACCAGGTTTATTTTTAGTAAAAGATATGTCTCATGTGACACAGAGGGTAGAGATGCCAAACAGAGAGTTTGGCAGTCGCTGGACTCTACCATATGAAATAAGCCAAGATCATGTCGTCACGTCCTTGGGACAACTATTGAGTGTGTATGTCACTTTACTGGCAATTTGTCACTAGGATGTGTCTAGAGGAGACCAAAGACCTTGACTGCACTGTAGTTTATTAGAACTGAAATGGGTCTACTGGCTTCTCTGCTGCTTTCGGGGCCAAATCCTCAAGTGGTGTGACTCGGGGCACTCTCATTCAAGCAGTAGTGCTCATACTGTTTGTGTAAGCTGAGGGTCTGGTTCATAGCTTCTGAACTGCCCTAAGATTTCTTCAAAAGGGAGTTAAATGTGCTCAGTGTGTTGTACTACCTGGAATCTCAGATGGTCCTGCAAGATTCAGGAAATTGCAAATGCAGGGAGCTTTGTGATATGTAATCATTTTGAGATTGCCAGAAAACTGAAGAGCTAGAGCTACTAAAAGGGGAAAAAAATAAGCATTAATGCAAAAGAGTTTTTGCAACAATCAAGTTTGATGTATGACATGTTCTGTCGATAACATTTCCTTAGAGCCCTTCACAGAAAGGGAAAGCAACTTGTAAAAGCTGAGAAAGCAGGAAAGAGCTAAAATTGCGGACAGGGTTTCAAAGGAACAAACCAAGGAAAGATTATTTCCATTTTCATTAAGGGAGGACATTGCTGGGAGTTCAGAGCAGCAAGCTGAGACCACACCAGCCACGGCATCTCTGCATAGGAGGTATAGAGCTGCACGGAGCTTTTTATCTTCATGCATTGCAGTTCTGAGCATCTCTGCACTTAAGAATGAAAGATGTTCCCGAGACTTTTTAAACTCCTTCTCTCCTTTGTAGAAAGAGACTTTCAGAGTTAGAAACAAGGCTGGTCCACAGACCTCTGGGCACAATGCCGCGAGCCCAGGTCCAAATTCTGTCAGACCCCAGAGGGATCTGGCTGGCACCTTCTGTGCAGGAAGCCTGCTAGGCACTGTCCCCATTTCACAACCTATTCCAGCACTGCTTCCCATACCTGTCCCTCCTGCTTCCAAGAAATGCATCTGGTCTTTGTACTGACCCTTCCCCGTGTTAGTTTGGTTTTAATCAGGCACAGAAACCGGTGGGAACTTTGGAAAGCCAGGAGCTTAGAGGAGAGCTTTTGTTTGTACTAGAAACGTTTTCATCCAAACAAGCACAACGATCTCATTATTTGGAATAGCCGCACACGTGCAGAAAAAAACTAGAAAGCCTCTCCCCCAGTCCTTCATAGGACCAGAGAGATTTCTGGCTGTTTGATTCAGCTGTGGTGATACAAAGTTATTATCACTTGCTTTTTTTGTTTTTTTTTTTTTTTTTTTTGGTGTCCATAATGAGACAAGCAGACTTCTGAGCAGCACCACAAAAGCACCGTTTCTCATCACCACTAAACCCTTGGACACTTTATCCTCAGCAGAAACAAGTGCTGGAGCCTCGTGGCTGTGCTGCTTCCAGCACCGGCTGGGCTTATCAATTAGCTGCTTCCCCACAGATGGTGCTTCTTGGGTAGGACAGAACAGAGAAAAAAAAAAAAAAAAAAAAACTTTCCCTGCTTAGAGACACTTGTTTAGAAACCTCTAGTGAATCTGAAGGTAAATCCATCTGCTTTTGACATTTTTGCATGTTTTTACCTGCTGGCTTCATGTGCCCTAGAGAAGGGCAGACTGTGATGGGGAAAGGGCCTTTCCCTCACTTCACCCACGGGCTCTTCCATTTCCAGGCTCTCCAAAGGGGCTGGCTTTCCTGCCTCCATCAAACACTGGGCATATCCCTGCCTGTAAGAGCCTGTTCTTTACAAACAGACCGCCTTTTTGCGGTGCGGTCCTGCAGTCATTTACATATTCAAAGCACTCTTTGAAAAGGCCTGTAGCGCAGTTTTACGAGTGCAAAAATCTTCCATCCAATTAGGTGATGCACAGATGCCTGTGTATGGATTTTATCAAGCCTTGCCGAGGAGGGACAAAGCCCTCTCTGTATTTCTGGAGGGTGCCTCAGAGCACCGAGGCCCTGCAAAACTCATCCCAGCACCTTGCCGAATGCTCTGCTCCTTGCCTTGCCTCCTGGTTCACCACCAGCATAGGGTCTGAGGATGTGCTTGACAGCTTGTCATTTGATTCCTTTACAAGCCTGTTTTGGGAGGAGAAAACATCATTTATCTCGATACATTTCACTCCCTATCCGTCATATTAACCAGGTGGGACTGGCGGGTAAGCCCCTGGGCGGGCAGGGAGGCAGCATCCAACCTAGCTCTTTCGAGCAGCTCCTTGTTGATAGAGCTCGCGGGGAGGCCCTGAGTTTGTTCACATTACAACAGGGCTGCTCCTTCCCAGGGCTCCGGTCACTCAGATCTCCTCGTGCCTTTGTCCTCCCGCAGGTTGGAGGACACACCATGCTGCCCATCCGCTGGATGCCTCCGGAGAGCATCATGTACAGGAAGTTCACGACGGAGAGCGACGTCTGGAGCTTCGGGGTGATCCTCTGGGAGATCTTCACGTACGGGAAGCAGCCCTGGTTCCAGCTCTCAAACACAGAGGTACAACAGTGCTGAGATACCTTCAGCTGGAAACACTACCTGTTACCATCTCTGCTTTCCCGACCACTTGCAAAGCAGTCTGTACACTGATGGTCCTCTCCTTGGCATTATTTCTTTTTCAGATTATTTTTTTTCATTTTTTTTTTCTTACTATTTCTTTTTTTTTTTTTTTTTATTATTATTTCTTTTTTTCAGATACAGAGATAAGAAACTTCAGATGGCAGAAGTGGCAATTCTCCATTTAAGAGCTGGGGAAAGCAAGGCACTCAGGAATCAAAGGGCTCTGCCAAAGCCATGCAATGGGTTATCCCCAGCCTCTGCCCTCTGAATTCCTGACATAGCTCCATAACAGCCGCACCTGATAAACTCTTGGGTGCTGACAGAATACCCAAATTACTGCTCAGATATAATATAGTTATTGAGTCACCCTACATTTCCTATGCTCTCCTTATTTTGTAGCTGACGCTGTTACTGCAGCCTTCAGTTTGTGAGAAAGCATTTGAAACATGTGATATGGCATGTGGCACACTTCTGCAGGGCTGTTTGCCATGGGGACACCTATTATAGAGTTTGCCCCAGTTCCTTGAGGATGGGACCCAAGGGGCTGGTTCATCCTTGTTATTTCTTTGAATAACAGTGTAAGGCTGCACTGTAAAAAAAGTCGAGGAAAGGCTGGCTAAGATTAGCAGAGTGTCAGAGCCGAGGTCTGAGGCACATCAGCAGAAATGCACTGGAAGATTTTTTGCTCAGAATAGCAGGGGGTATTATAGAAGAGGAACCAGATGCATTGACAGAGCCGTGTGTGGGAACCTTGCACATTTTTATCCTACTGTGTATCTAATGGATTTCAGAAATTTCACCTTTTGTAATGAGAAATGTGCATTTTCTGCTTTCTGGATACAGATCCCTTAATTAAGTGAGTTGCAGAGATGGCAAATCCAAGGTGTTGCTTTACAACTCTAATACTTGCCCATTCGTGTGCTCAATGGGGCCTGACTGCATATCCCAAAGTAGCACACGCAAACATTTTAGAGACACAAACAATGGAATAGACAGCAACAGAAGTTATTTGTCACGCTACTTAATGAGCTGCTCTTGCATTTCCCTGGGAGGGTAAATACAAACGCACACAAATGAGCATGTGTGGCTTGTACATAGGTGAGAGGCAGGCTGGAAAAGAGAGCTCAGCTGTCCTCATGCTTTCTGCCTCAGTTTCCTCTGCAGGGTAGTGGGGCTGAGGAAAGTAACCCTGGCAGGAGGAGGGATAGTCAAGAGCTGCACAGATGCAGAGTATTGGTTTACCTACCATCCCAGGAAGAGCTGTGTAATTCCCTTTCCTACTGCTGCATCCTCTCCTTTCTGAGAGCTGAGGAGTCTCACCCAGACCACGCTATCCTGCTGGGAGGGAGCTGTGTTAGCTCTCATTTGGCTCATTTGTGGGTCATGGAGAAGGGGACAGAACCCAGGGGACTGATGCCTCCATCACCTCCTGGAAGAGGAGACATCAGAGCAGTGCAGCCTGGCTGCTGCCGTAGAACCTGGTGAGCCAAGCAGCAGCACCTCGGGTGAAGACATTGCCAAGGCTTAGGTTTGCCTTCCTTTCTGCTGTGCTCGCACGGCCTCGTGCCTCCAGAGCACTTTCAGCAGGTTTGTTCAAGGCTGGAGGAGACCCTTCCACAGCAGGTGGATGAGGCAGGGAACAACTTAATCTGAAAGCCTCAGCCAGTCCATTAGCCCTGTGCCCTTTGCTCTGGAGAGACACGGCCCACCACAGGGCTCCTCTGCATGTCCAGGATGCCTGTCAGAAACCGTAACTTACCTCCTGTACCTCCTACCTCCGCTCACATGTCAATGCTGCCAACAGCTTTGCCGCGATGCAGGCTTCTCTGCAGACTGCATCCGCCTTGGCCTGCTTTCAGCAGATCCTAATCGCTCCCCTCTGCATTTACATGCAAACAGCAGAGTGATAAGTAACCGTTGAGCTGTGTGGCAGGGCCATTACTATTCATAACTGATAAATTCCAAACAACCCTTGCTGGGTGGCTTCCCTCAACACACTGCTTGGGATCTGCGTCTGTCTGCAGAGCATGGCAGGTCGCTCGCACGCTGCAATGCCGGGACTCATCGGCTCCAGTCAAGGAGGCCAGGAGGTAATAGCAGCTCTATGAAAACTCATACCCTCGTTCCCTTTGCATCCATTCCTTCGGTGAGCAAAACTCAAACAGACACTTAGGGGATGCCACTAGCATCCCTCTGAAGAGAATTTCATGCTGTCCAAGAGCTCACATTTCTCTCATTAGCAGCACTGACCTGACCCAGAACAAACTGTTAGCACTGCAGCTTTTTTTTTTTTTTTTTTCCCCATCACAGATGTGATTTGAGTTTAATTTTTTTTTTTTTTTTCTTTTCTTTTTTTTTTTTTTTTTCCCAACTGCTTTTCTGTGTCAAAATGAAGCAAAGCTGCCCTTGGAGATGAAGGTAGAAAGAGAAGTGCTGAACTCTCTTGTAGAACTCTCCTGGGCTTTGCAATGGAAAGGACTCTTGATTTTCAGGGAAATAAAACAACATTTCAGCTGTGTAAAATATCAGTTTAGTTTGGGGATTGTAAAGCTTTTTTTTTTTTTCCTTTTTTTTTCTTTTTCTTTTTTTTTTTTTTTTTTTCTCATTCTTCAACTATCAGGAAAAACCTGACAACTTCAATTAAAACATCACGCAGTTTGCTTGTAACCTACTGCCTGGAGGGAGGGAGGTGCCAAATGATGAAAGTTTTGAGGAGCTTCAAGACTGCTTCTGGAGACAAACTTTTCCCTGTAAAACCATCATTTCTGACACAGAGATGAGCACTGAGGATCTGTAGACCTCTAGGCTCCTCAGCATTCCCATTTCCTCAATGGCCAAGAAGTATCTGGCACAAGACCTCGTCCAGAAACTGCCCAGATGGTGCTGAGTGATTCTTGTCTTTCTTTCTTTCAGGTCATTGAGTGCATTACCCAAGGCCGAGTTTTGGAAAGACCTCGAGTCTGCCCCAAGGAGGTTTACGACATCATGTTGGGCTGCTGGCAGAGAGAACCTCAGCAACGGCTCAACATCAAGGAGATCTACAAGATCCTTCATGCTCTGGGCAAGGCCACACCAATCTACCTGGACATCCTTGGCTAGCAGTGGCCACTTGTCAAAAGTCCCTGCTCCTTCCTTCCGTCCTTCCTTCCCTCTCCCCCTCCCAAGTCCTTTGCCCCTCAGCTCCCAAGCAAACATCTTCATATAAACTCAAGTGCCTGCTACACATACAACACTGAAAACAAAACAAAACAGAAAGCAAACCAACAAAAATCCCACAAAACAATGACCTGTAAGGCAGTTTGGCTTATATATATTTATAGATCTCTCTCTATATATATAAATTCCACACCAATACAGAAAGAAGCTGCTGTTACAGAAAAAAATATAAGACTTAAAAAGAAAAGAAAAAAAAATGGGAGAAAAAAGTACTTAAATATATATATATAATTAAAAAAAAAAAAAAAAAAAAGAAAAGAAGAAAGGAGAAGGTATCTTCCCCCGAGCAATGAAGCAGTGAATTGTAACCCTGCTGTGAGTATGGTTCGGGCTGTTGGGCAGGGCTCTAGTCTGGCTACAGCAGTGATGCCAGCCTGGGTAGGAGCTCTGGGAAGAAAGCCCTGCCCCGGTTGTATGATATGCACTGAATGTGTGAAATCAGTCCTCCCTTTTTGTCCTTGCCTCCCTTCCTCCTTCCCAGCCCACAGGTGATGGGCGCAAAGCCAGGGCAGTGCCCCTGGATGAACTCTTTTACCGAGCCCTTTCCTCCTTCTCCATCCCTCCCTGCCCCTCTCTGCCTTCCTGCCTTTTTTCCTCCTTCCAACATTTCAGGACAATTTTTCTAATTTGCTGATTCTTAACTGTATAGACTCAAGGCTTTCAAACACACAGTCAAAGGATTGTGGCACCTACGGGTAAAACACACGCCAGGAACCAGCTGCCCTCCTGCAGACAGCATGTCAGCCGGACCCAGCCCTCCCTCCCTCTCCTGGGCAGGAGAGCAATGGGACCAAAGGGACCCCCAATGGGCTGAGGGGCATCCTAAAAACCATTCCTGATTCATCCCAACCCATTCTGGTGTGCGAGACAGGAGTGCCGGTCTTCTCTGCACCTGGCAGAGATGGGAGGAACAACCCCCCTGTCCCCCACCCCTGCCTTTTCTCCCCACCCTTCACTTTTGTTGAGCCCGTGGGATTGTTCCCCCTCCTTCAGATGTCCACATCACAGCCATATTGCTGTAGACCCTCAGCAGACAGGGTTGCATCCCGTTTCATGCATGAGGGAAGGCTTCAGTGAGCAGACCAGCTGGCAATCGCATGCCAGCTGAGTGTGCCTATGGGGTCAGCATATCCCAGTGCTCTCCCTTCCCATCCTCTTCCCTTCCCCATCCCTGCCCCATGCCTCAGTCCAAGCCTTAGGTACAAGCCAGTGGGGGCAAGGGAGGGGGACAAGGCTTGTGAGATGGCTGGGAACCTACCAACACCTGCCTGCAGCCCCCTTGCCATTCTCCTCACGTCCCCATCCCCTGAAAGGATTGATGCATCTGCCTTTGAGCTGTTGTGAAATGCAGAGGCTGAAGAATAGCTCCACAGGCAGCCCCGGGAGGAGGGGGGAAGGTGCCTTCAGGAGCAGACAGCTCAGCGGATGGCCGCAGTGGCCAGCCTTGCATCTCAATGAGGATAAAGGGCTGACAGCAGCGACAGGGGCTGCTGGGGACAGTCAGGGAGAGACAGCAGCATCCTCCCTACAGCCCACCTCCCTGGAGCAGGAAATTATCCCTATCTGGGGAAAGGCTGAGTCAGATGCTGAATCCTGCCTATCCAGACTGGGCTGAGAAAACAAAACCTTCCTGAGGTTTCTTTTTTTCTTTTCTTTTCTTTTTTTATTATTTTTTTTTCCTCCAGTAGTGGAGGACGAGGGGGAACCTCAGCTTGGCAGCCGCTCTCAGGAGGCAGGGAGTGGATGCCACAGGCATTGTCAAGGCAATTTTGAGAAGGCAACAATCGCCGGCACAAAAATAGCCTGCTCGGATGTGGTGCTTGTCTGGAAGGGAATGCAGATAGGGGAAGAGGAGACAGAGAAGGGATTTTGACACCTTCCCAAAGCCAGAGTGGTGTTCAGGGCCAGGATGCAAGAGGAGATGAGTGAGACTAGCTGAGAGCTGGTTATGGCTAGCTACTGAAAGGGAAGGCTTTGCATCCTCTCCTCATCCTCCTCATGTCTTGCCCTTCTCTACCTCCCACTCATGGCTCTGACCTTATGGTTTCAAATGAGGCAGGAGACAATTCTCCAAGGAAGTTTGTGGTGGCAGCAGTGTCCATGGGTTCAGTCTGTGCTTGGGTGAAGAGCAGTGCAAGCTTGGGTGAGGGGATGGGTGGCACTAACCATGTGGGTATAAGGACATGGAATTTTTCCTCACCTGCCAGCTTAGGTTCATCTTTGGAAGTGAAAAAGACTGGTTGAAGGGTTGCTAGCCCTGGCATGTCTCTGTTTGTATGCAGGCTGCTTTGGCTGACAGGACTGGAGAGTGTACACAGGGAGAACAAGTGATGGCTGCTCCTAGCCCAGTGCCTCCAAAAGAAATCCCTTCTCTGGGGCTGCCTGCCCCATACCCCAGATGGCCTCCTGCTTTCGTGGCTCCCAGGCACTGTGCTGGCCTGTGCCAGGCCACCATTTTGTCCGCCCTCCTCTCTGGCTCTCATTTCTCTTTTTACCACTTTCATGAGCCTTTACACAACAAATTACCTAAAGACACTGTGTTCCCATAGCCGATGCTATTCCCCTAGAACCGTTATGCACAACAGCTGTATGTTCCTTTCCTCCTTCTTTCCTTCTTCCTCTCCTCCCCATCACCACCACCCTGTCCCTTGTGCCAGCTATTTGTATGGTCACGACAGTGAGATGAGTGCAGGAGCCGAGCATCTCACCAGGCCTCAGTGCCATGTGGTTAGGAATAAGTCTGTGAGAGGCAAGGGGATGGGCCCCCAGAAGATGTGAACTGGCTCAGACCAAGGTTCAGTCTGTCTGCTTTACTATTAGCCCCACCGAGTGCCGTTACTGCCTCAGAAAAATGCCTTTTGTCAAAGCCAGTTGTGAGCAATTGCTCAGAAGAGCAGGACAAGCTGTGGTGACGTGACTGACTCCCTGACTGCCACTGCCGCTCTGTGCCCCTTGGCCTGGTGGTGCTGGATGGAGATCTGTTGGCGGGGAAGAACGGGCTGTGTTGTATTTTGGAGACGTGGTTGAAACTGCTGCATCCCTTTTCGGTATGACAGGCCTGGTCAGGAGGGGAAGAGAGGCCTGGTTTTGGAGGGGAAGAGAGAAAGCATCTGTGCTGAGTTCCTGGTGAACACCCCGAGACCTCATTTCCAGAAGAACCTTCCCTGGGCCAGAAAAGGAGCTGCCTGTCAGCACGGATGATGGCGCCTTCCATGTGGGACGAGGGGCTCTTGAGGGGATCCTGCCACTGGCCCGCTGCATGTGAAGGGAGGAGGAAGAGCAGATTTGGGGGAAACCCTCACGGAGTTCCAATAAGTCTCATTGTGGGCAGCATTTGGAGGCAAAGAGAAATGTGTTTGTGCTCCTTCTCCATTTCCAAGAGAGAAACTTCCCATTGCCCAGCCTCTGCTAAGAGGGGAGAGCTATGCCTGCGGTATGGGAACACCAACAGGTCTCATCCAGGTCCAGGGCAGAGCAGGCCTCATTCCCAGCACACCAGTGTGCCCAGGCAGATGTTCCCACCATCCGACCTCCACCATCAGCAGCTTTCTGAAGGGCCTTCCTGAAACGGAGCTGGGAGAAATGCTGCTCTGGGCACTGCTGACAAGGGGCCATGTTGCCCATCTGAGCAGCATTCTGCTCCTGAGCACTGCAAATGTGAGCACCAACTCAGTCCCTTAAGAGTGTCACTGACATGATGCTGTCCTGGTGGTGAAGTGAAGGCACTATTTAGTGCATGGTACAGATGGCAATCTCATGCTAGGGCTGCAAACTGTGGGCAGTAAAGTTGGCTCTAGCCTTACAGGCTCATCAGTGGCCCGTCTTGTCTTTCCCAGCCATTATTTTTCCTTCCATGGTCTGGCAATTTGCAAGATGAAAGCTGAAATGTAGCTAAGGGAAGACTTGTAATAATCTGCCAGACTGGAAGCCTACCCTGTCTCCCACCAAAATTTGCCATTTGGTCTTTCTAAATGTCCCCTGATGCATATATTTTTGGGGTGAAAAAGAGCCTGGGCTGCTTCATTTCAGGCCTGGGCCTGGGCCCATGCGGTGTTGAATCACAGACAGGTGGCTCTGGGAGCATGTGCTGCACAGACAAATGTGGAAAATCTGGAATGCCTTTAGAGAGGCTGCTTGCTTGAGAGACATCATTAGCTTTGAGCCGTCTGCTTGTCCCCAGGAGTGGGTGGAACAAGGTGATAAAATATGTGGGGAAATAAAAAAGCCAAGAAAAGGGAAGGGCTGGTTTTAGAAGGCAAGCGAGTATCTTGGGTTGGGAAATTGAGGCTGGTTTCAGGAGTGTGGCATAGAATTTTAAGTACCACAGTGTATACAAGCAAAGGAAAAAAAAAAAAAAAAAGGAAAATAGAAACATACTAGAGCGCTAGGAAATTCTAGATGTAATACTGGGCAAATACTGGTTTTATAAAGGAGACATATACCAATAAAAGCAAGGGACCATTTATCCAGGCAGGAAAAAAAATAGGCAAGGTTTATGTTCATATGTGATTTATTTATTTTTTCCCTGTAAGAAAATACAACTGTTAGAAGGAATGACAAAGTTAAGTTTTTTGGGGCCACAGACAGGAGTATAATACTACATGAGCTTGTTCTTTCCACATCAAAGGCTCTTACTTCCCCAAAATCAAGTGCATGAGTTTCCCCGAGTTCGGGCTATGGATCCAAGAAAGCAGAGCTGGGTCACTGCAAGCCCACAAAACCATAAGTAGTTCTTGATCGTCAGTCATTCATGTGCAAATCTGGGTGGAGACAGTGTTCCATTTGGCAATGTGATCTTAAAAAGTTGCATTAAATCTTGCTCAATTTTCCACTCCAGGGAGTGTACACATCCTTTGCCCCACTGAATCCCACTGGTTAATGAAATGGCAAAGCAAGTAGCTGAATTTTTGGTGCATCGTGTCTTCCTTTTTGCCTGATCTAGCCAGGAATAAAAGTAGAGCTAGGATCCAAATGAGTATCAAAAATAGAAGAAGAGAAAGTTCCCCTCTCAGCAGTGCTTTCCACTTTGGAGTGGCCAAACTTGCTCAACACTAAGGTGCTCCCCATCGGGCTCTTGCATCAGTACATGTTTAAGGTTTCTTTAAGTAGCTGTTAAGCTGTTAAGTCCCCCAAAATGAGAGTGTCCCCTTTGCAAGTGAGATATTGAGTTTCGAGCCTGGAGAAAGTAGGTGCTTTCAAACATTCATTCTGGATGGCAGTGTCATAAATGACATAGGCAGAAACATCAGTCGCTGCTCGAAGATGAAAACAGGGGCATCTGGGCTCTTCCATGTCTCTTATTCCCTCCCAGTACACTACTGAGGAATGAAACAGCTCCCTCAGAGAAGTGATAGGAGGCCCATCATTGCTTGCAACTTTGACAACTTGAACCAAGGAAAGAGATAAGAGACTAAAGAAAAAGAAGAAAACATTTTTTTTTTTTTTTTTTTCCGGGGCTGAACTAAGTGAGCTGATAGGTTGTTTTCATCTCAATGTCTTTAATTTCTCACAAACCCAATCTGACTGGTCTTTTAGACTGAAGGAGTGGCCAGTATTTCTCCTCTTTCCTGCTAACCCTGCAATAGTAGCATCTCTCCAAGGAGAAAAGAGGCACAACAAATCTAACCATCACTTCCCCACACCATCAGGAATCCTCTGTGGGAACTGATCTCCCGCCCAGCACAAGTGACTGTTCCTACAGCTAAAAACTTGAGCAGTTGTTCTGTCGGGGTGTTTAACTGCTGAACTACTGGCTTCTTAGGACAAGGTCCCAGCAGGGAAGGACTGAAATACCTCTAAAGAAAATCATAGCTCTGGGAGGTCCGGATATTTTTTCGCATGCTTTCTCTCTCTCTCTGCTGGTTTCCAACCTCCCCAATCTTTGTTGCTTGATATTTAGATAGCTGAGTTGCTGCATTCACTGCGTTCAGAGCACAGAGGGCTGGTGAAGCTGTTTGATTTCAATGTGGTAGGAGAGAGAAGATTTCTCCCTCTGCCCTCTTCTTCTTCTCCATATGCAGCTCCTGTCCTTGCAGTTCTCAGGACTTGACTCGCAGAGTTTTTAAATGAAGCGAAAGTCTTAATGTGAGGTGAATCCCGAGACCACAAACAGTTTGGACTTCAAACAGTGAGAAAATTGGCGCCGAATGATTCCGCACACAAAGCAGAAAACTTTCATTTCCTGCAGGCAGGATGGAATTGACTGTTATATTAAGACTTCAGAAGGAGCACTGCCCCGGAGTAATTTCACTGCTGTCAGGCAATGTTGACATCTAGATTAACCTCTGTGCAGTGAATTTTACAGCAAAGCTCATTGTAATGCACGTGGGGTATCTCCTGTAAATCCCAGCTGAAGCCCATAGTGTCCCACCCTTCTGCACAGGAGAAAGGCTCGGGGAGCAGCCACTATCATTTTTGACCCCAGCAGACCGTGACTCTAACCTCATCCAGGCCAGTTCTGCTGAAACTGATTTTCTACCCTGCTATAGTGACAGTAGCTACAGCGTGTATTTTTTTTTTTATTCCCCCAAGAGGTTTACATCACAAGGCTGACTTTTTCTGCTAGTGATAAACAGTTCCCTTCACACATCCATCCAACAGCCCAGACCTAATTAAACGGCACTAGTTAACCAGTGGCAATTAGCTGCTCGTACTGATTAACTCCAAAGTGTGCAATCCCCATAGTGCACTGATCAGACCTCATCCAGGACTGAATGGCAGACAAACTCCCAGCTGATGAGAGTCGATGGCATCCAACCCTACCCACTAGCCCACAGGCACACTATTAACTCTGTCTACCAAACCAGAACTGCATAAATTAGAGAAGTTCACACTGCTCGCTCAGTGCAAGTCAGAGGACATTGCAAAATAAATCTCCTGACTCCTGAACTCAGTGCTCCCACTGTTAAGTTGGAAGCGGAGGCCAGAACCAAGCCCTTTTGTCTTTTTCTGGAAGAGCAGGCTGAGCAGCAAGAGGCAGGAGCCCAACAGCTTCTTCACTCTCTTATGTGTAGAGAAAATCCTGTCTGGGGTATTCAAGATGCATCTCTGAAATCAACTTTTTCATGAAAACGCTCAAACCACTAACATCTAAAAAACTGGAAGATGAAGGGGAAGTTTTGCTTTTGCAACACCTTCTTATTCATACACTTATTTTCAGACTCAGGCATTCCTCTGCAGTCATCTGCAGAAAGGTCTAAGCAAGAGACCAGCTATCAGGTGGTCAGATTAGATTAGTCACTAACCATAAGGGCAAAATCTCACTAGTACGTCTGGAAAACTCTTTCAGAGCCTATCCATCCTTTCACCAACAGGTCTTAGTAGCAGGTTTATTGTCATGTTTGTCAATTCCATTTGAATGGACTATGAAGTGGTGGTGACATGCCTGACGTTCTCCTCAGCTTCAGATGGAGCTGTGTGCTCCTGGTACTTCTGAAATCAGGCCCATAAGGAAGATCATTTCAAACTAACATTTACCATTTCCAATCAGAATGCAGCTGAGAAGGCTATCCAAGGTTATAGAGAAGGTCAAGCTGTTGCTTTGGACTGGGGAAGGAATTTGATGGACCAATTTAACCGCCACAACACATCAAAACCTGGTGGCTTCATTTAAAAAGTAATCAGTATTGTATTTCGCTTTAGACATCCGTGCATTAGTGTTCTGCAAATATGATTTCCTCTTTGTTTGCATTATTGATGCCATAAAATGTCAGACACATTAAAGAAAAAAAAAAAAAAAAAAGAGGCCAACCTTTGGGGTTTGGAATGATTCTGGCTGAATTGCAGTTGGGTTACTTTTCTTTTTATTTCCCATGGTAGTGATGCACTCTTACTCATTTTGCTATAGCTTTACAAAGAATTCTCTGTAAGTGTATCTATTCAGTCAACCTTATTTCAGGAAACACATAACCTTGATATTTTTTTGCTGTATATGGAAGAGCATGCATGTGTGCGTGGAGGTGGGAAGGGGCATGGGGGAAGTGGGAGCGTGGAGCTTTTTACAAGAGCCCTCCTGTGTCTGGTAGTAAGTTGTTTTTCTGCAATGCTCTGTGACACCCTTTTGTTCAGGTAGTTGGGTTGATTTAATCTCAAGAGCTGACTTTTGTGATTGTGATTTGAGGCCTTCTGGTTTTGCTCTGCCCAGTCATCTGCTTTCACCATTCAGCAGCCATGTGCTGTCCACAATGGTGCCTAGATGTCTCTGCCACAGAGATTACAGAGCACTTGAGTCTCAGGCATGTGACAGAGGAGTTTTAGCTCCCTCAAGTCCTTGACCAATGGCAAGTTTCTGATTTAGTTTGGTATCTAAAGTCCTCCCCACTTGAGGCTCCCTGACTACTGTTCCCAAGGCAAATACTATTATCTGCTAAATGTTTTTTTCTCCCAGACCATTAAAGAGCACAAGCTTTGTCAGCCATGTACCTTCTGCCTCAGATGTCTATAATGAATGCTGATCCATTGTTCAATAATCCTGTGAACATTTTGGAAGAATATTCTCCCTCTTAAAGTGTAAAAAACACCCTCCCCAACTTTTACACTATTTTTTTTGTTCATACCTTTTCAAAGAATTTCGATGGGCTAGAGGGAAAAGCTGTCTATCAGTCTGTCCTGTTAACTTGTTTCTACTTTGATGCACTCAGCAGGGAGCTCAAAGCCGTGGTTTGTGTGGTTTTCCCTCCTGCTTACCTAGTATGAGAATTAGGGTCTCTGTCTTGAAAGTAAAAGTGGAATAGGATGGAATTCTCTCCCTTATGCAGGGATCTTCATCAGTGGTAAGATTTCTCTTGGGCTTTTCTTTCCACTGACAGTGAGACTTGGGAGCAGGTAGAGAGGGATGCAATGCAGGAGTCTAAGGAAGTGACTCAACGACTCAACTAGGAGCTGGACTGCAAGGTCACCTCTTCGCCTACCAAGCCCTTCCTACCTTCATACAGCAAGAAAACCTCAGCTTTTAATTAACAGCTTCTTGTCCAGCTGTCATGTTCCTACACCAGTTTTGATGGCCTTCAGATGACCTTCAGATCTTCTCATTTTTATAGATCTATCTCTGGGGTATTCACAGTGCAAGGAGGAGATGGCAAGGTCTGAATGGGTATTTAATTCAGTGTATTTCTATTCCTTTTTCATCAGGGGCAAAGACAGTGAAAGTGACAGAACAGAAAAATTATTTTCCCCAACAGGAGTAATGCAGTTTCTTTTTAAACTGAGATATTTAAGATGCCATGCAGCAGTACCTATAAATATGCCTTGAAATGTTGAATGAGCACAAGGAGTCTATTTGATTTTGTTTTTATGCCTGTAATTTCTCTCACCAAGAATTCAGCTGTTACTCAGCCCCCAGCAGGTTGTTCTGATTGCTAGAGAGATGGCTGGGATTGATTCCGGCTGGGATCTGTTCGAGTCCAGACTTCTTCTCATGTAGCTAGACTGAAACAATAGAAATAATCAGAAAAGGAGTGATTTGTTGTTGCTGTGAAACTAAACCTTCTTGTGCAACAGCCGGCTAAACCTTGAAGGGGTTGAACACCCACAACTTTTCTGAAGTCAGTGAAGGCTGTGGATGCAGACAATCGCTGTGATGTTAGGAACAGAATGTCAGGAGAGAGTAAGAGAAATTCTACAAGAAAAAAAAAAAAAAAAAAAAAGGAAACAAAAAAACCCACATTCTATATGAAAAGAGAGTGGTTGGTTTATAATACAAGAAAATCCACTGCTGTACATGAGAAAAAAAAATCAGAATATTCACCCTGGCAACAAAGAACATTGGCCATCAAGACCAGAGCAGATCTCTATCCTACAAACCTCCCCTCACTTTTAATTTCCTTTGTCTCCTTCTGCTAATGCAAGACAAATCCTGCCTTATGGCCTCCTTGAAATCTGAAATTAAGGTAAAAGGCAGATTTGGGAGAGGAAGAAAGAAATCAGATCCTGCTGGATGGTGTTTGTTATACTCTTTTCTTTTATTTATTTTTTTATTATTTTTTTATTTTTTTAACACCCCTCTTTCCTTGATGCACATAATAACATAATATTCCCAGTGATGACAAACCGGTTCAATGCTCAAGAACAACAAAACCAGCCACCAGGACGGGAATTTCTGCAGACACACCGACGGGGATCAGCACTGGGGACAGCAGCCGCCGGCCTCACCCTGTCCCTCTCCCCTCCCATCCTTCCTCCTACACAAAATGGGCAGCAGGTATCTGTTTTCAGGTGATGGAGGATGGGCTAAAATGCCAAAAAATCAATCCGGTACAAGAGAACAATTCTTCCCCCAGAATTAAACTTTCTGCCCCGCTTTTTCCACACACTTGTGTTCCACCTGGCAATGTTCGGTCTCTTATTTGAACTGTGAAACTTTCTTATCTTCTGGTCTGTTGGGACAGCCTGACATACGGAGAGAGACTATACTGTTAGCAGTTTAGAAATTGAGTATTTATTTCATGTGATTCAGCTTTGACCATCATCTAAATTTACTGTTTGTAACAAATCAACAGACATCTGGAAAATTCAAAGCAAGGGGCATAAAAATGACACTGTAGCCCCTGAAAATCATTTCAACATCAATTCATAAAAAAGTCACATTACTTTGTAATGGAGTACTGTCAGAAAAGAGTCAGACAAAGATGAAAAGCTATGCAGGAAAGAGCAAGCATCAGTAGACAAGGCTCTGAATGGAAAAGAAGTTACACCTCATGTATAGAAGAAGGCAGGTTCTTCAGTATCCACCTTGGTCAGCCTGCATTCTTGGGATTTCACTAAGAGAAGCTCTGTGCAGGGACACGAAGGTCCAGTTCCATCCCTGAAAAACATAAGGTGAGGAAGAAAGGATAGAAAGGTAGGCCAGAAAGATGGGCTCTTCCGCCCTCCCCAGCACATACGCCCTCCTACAAACATCTTCCGTATCATTTCCCCCACATACTCCAGCAGTGATTTGCAGTCATGACAATGGGACATCTGGATTGATGCTCAGAAAGTGAGGACTGGGAAGTGCCTGAGACAGAAGCTCAAAACTTGTAACAGTACTCAAAATAAGGAATCGTGGCCAGTTTTCTGATGCTTAGGGACTTCCAGAAAGGAAGAAATTGCAGGAGACTGCAAGGATGGTTTAATAAGGGGCTCAGAGAGCAAATGGTGCTGAGGGAAGGGAGCAAGGAAGGCTGCTGGGACAAGGGGAGAGGAAGCAAATGGGCAAGGTCTTGATTCTCAGTAAGGGGTCAGCCATAGTGAGGGTAGTAGAAGCCAGATGTGAACTGGGGTGGGGCAGTAGAGAGTTCTGACCAGGAGAGTGCTATGGATGTGAGGAGCAGTCACAACAAAATGATGTACTCATCTGAATGAGTGCTGAAGGTTTGGAGAAACATTCAGCCTTGCTGGGCTTCTCCCTGGCCCACCTACTGTGCTTCAAATCCTTACAAATACTATAATTTCCACTGGGTTTATTCTGCTCTCTGATTGCTGTGGTTTCAGTATGAACAGGTTGTCTTATTTTAGACCCTTCACTTGCCCTGCTCAGCCCCTACACCCAGCCAATTCCCTGTGTGAAAGAGAATTGCCTTTTTTTTTTTTTTTTTTTTTTTTTTTTTTTTTTTTTTTTTTCCCAGAAGTGTCTTTTAAATTTTCAGCTAAACTGGGAGGCAATTTCTTGCATGAGAGCTTCGTATAGATAGGCTTAAAGCAGAACAAAAATAAATAAATAAATACTCTAAATATCCTTTCTCTCCCCTACCTTGTCTTAACAAAGTGCTACTTTACATATGTTATTTCAATAGAAATGCAGGATTTTTGTGCAGGCAAACAACTGACATTGATCTACCTTTCAGCAAGTGCTACGGCTCCCTCTGCCTCTTGTGTGTTGGGTGAGAAGGCACAGTTTCCCCAGGTAAAATCGAGGGTACACACCCTCAGGCATTTCCCATGCTGGCACTCTTGTCACCAGGAGAAATACCACTCTCCAAAAAATGCCAAGTGTGTATTTAACGTCCAGGAAATTTTTCCTACACCTAGCTGACCTGGCCTTCGGCCACACAAGCAGGCTTGGCCCCAGAAAGTGCTGATCCACAGCTCACTGTGGCAGAAGAGCTGACAACAAGAGGGGGATGGGGCTAGATCCCAGAGGAAAGATATTTGGTAGAGATTTTGTTGTTACTATTATTTAAACCAGCTTATTTTAATCTCTGTTAATGTCACTGAAAGTCTGCATGAGCAGAAAACAAATCCTCTGGTGATGCTTGCTAAATTGATTTTTTGACAGTCTTTTTTTTTTTTTTTTCTTTAATATTTATTTATTTATTTATTTATTTTTACCCCATGCACCAATCCACATGTTTTATTAGTTTGGGGCTTTATTTACATCCTTTGTATCCTATTTGCCAACTGAATTGCTGGTTCTCAACCTTTTCCATCCTGCAGTCTCCCCTTCTCCAAATCACAACTCGCCCTTCTCCCCTTCTGGGAACAACCCAGGTTACCCCTCAAGGGAGAACCTGGCAAGAGCAAGGTGGTTGCGATGTCTGCCCGCCCAGCCCACCTCCACTGGCCCCAGCTCAGAGGAAGAGGCAGCCTGATCTGGGTATCGGCCAAGGTAGGGTCCCTGCTTCTCTTCTACCAGCCATGCCACATGCATCGAGCACACTGCCACCATGCAAGGGGACGACTGATACAGTGTTAGTCAGACTTACAAGAACACTTTTAAAATTAAGGATTTGCAGTGAGGTCAAGGGACCTTTTATTAAAGTGCTGAGGTATTTCCCCTCCCCAGACCTTCCCTTCCCTTCTGCCCTGCAGTGTCCCTTCCTCTCCCCCCAGCCTTGAAATGAAACAGAAAATTATTTTTTTAAAAATGTGTCGATAATTTATGTTTAGTATAAAGGATGATTTAATGGCATCACCAAAGGTCATTTTTTTCATCTCCACCCTACTGCCCCAGCCCCGAGGCCGTGCGCCCCCTCCTCCCCATACGTCCTCTGCCCTCCCCTCCACGCACCTCACGCATCCCCTGCCACCACCACACCACCGAGACGTGCTCCAGGTTCAACCAACGACCGCTGGAGAACCGAGATTTCAAAGTGAAACCTCCGCTCCAGACCACCACAAACTGGAACCATTTCCACCTTTAAAAATAGTCAGTTGCTGCAAATGAAACGCAGACTCATTTATTGAATTACATAAGTTTTTTTTTTAAAGCCTTTTATACCTATCTACGTGTGCGCGTGCGTGCACCACGTGTACACAGGGTTATCTGTGCGCACAGATGCACACGAATCTCTCTCTCAAATATAAATATATTGTATGTTAGAGCTGTAAATATTCCTTGGTCATGTGTCTATGTCTTCTTCAAAGTATCATATCCTCAGTGTTACGTTAACAACTCCATTTATTGATTGATGAAACTGTGTGTAGACCTGTACCCTCCTGACATAGTTTATGTAGCTCTCTCTTCTCAAATAAAGTACAAAACTACCACTAGCTGGTCCTCCTCTCCTTTCTGTTCCATGCTGAACATTCGGTTTTAATTCGTAAAAGCTTATGCTGAAAATTAACACATTTTCCAGTCTTCTCAACAGCACAGGAACCTCCAGATCATGCTTTAGAACTTGTGTCAGGCCAACGTGTGTAACAGTTATAAGAAAATGCAACAATCCATAGGTGAAATATTGTCCAAACTGCAGTAACTGAAGGTCTCAATATTGACCTGATTTCTTCTTCACATCGACCCCCAGGTACAGCCTTCACAGCTCACTTCAGCCTGGTAGTGAAGACAGAGCCCATGCTGCTCCTCCCCTCTCAGTGGGTCTCCTCACTACCATATCAAGCAACCCCCTTACAGAGCAGAAAGCCCTCCTTGACTCAAAAAGGATTCAATAACTTCCTTGTGCTTTTGGGTTTTGTTGCTTGGAGAACTCAGCACCTAAACTCAACACCCCTGAGGACATCTTGGGACTGAAATCAAGATTCAGGAATATGGCACAATTCACCACTGTCACCTTGACTCCTGACACTGGTTTCATGCAGAAATAACCAGGAGCAGAGGATTTTTACCACTGCAAGTTGAAAAAAAGCCTTTTCACAGATACACTTACTGGGCAAAACCATAATAGTGATTTGTGAAGTAACGCTTAATTTACTGCAACTGACACCACACTCTAGCTGCCAGGAATTTGACTGACAATTTCTATTTATTTATATCCTGCTATACAATATCTGCCTTAATGTTGTAAATTTTTCTGATTGGAATTTCACAGTGTCTGCCTGGATATTTATTGATCATAAAATAATCCACACAACCTGTTATATTCAAAGCAGGGGCAACGGATGCCAGAGAAATCACTTGACAGGATCCGGGTACCAGTATCCAGGTAACAGAAGACGTTCAGACGCTATTTTTATGGCATTATGTATTACCAAGAACCAACCTTTTGAACTGCTTTTCCTCTGTTTCCCGAAAGCCCCCTTCTGAAACACTCCCAAGAGCCTGGTGTTGGTTTCCTATCATGGACCCTGCAAGTTGCCTCACTTGCAGCTCCTCACTATTGAGAAATCCCACCTTCACAAGGAAATCTGGTGTTCTCACAACTATTCACTAAGATGGCCCACAAAAGAACTGTTAGGCTCTTTCAGCAGCAGGGAGACTACATTATTTTATTTTATTTTATTTTATTTTATTTTATTTTATTTTTGGCATGCAAAGACAGAAGCAGAAAATTTCTGCCCCCAGGGGAAAAACTGTGAAACTTTGTCCCAGTTGGGAGCTGCTATATTGCCTGGTGAACAGAGTCTCTTACTTTTTATTTTTATTTATTTTTTTTTTATTTTTTATTTATTTTTATTTTTTTACAGCTTCAGTTATACAGCTTTTCAGCATTTCCAATGGATGAAGCCTCCTCTCCCCCATGAGTATACACATCCATGCCAACCCATCACACAGGCATCTTCCTATCCTCCCAGTGCAACCCTCCTCCCAACCCAGCATGCACACACACACCCCGATACTCCCACCCACCACTCTTCTGCCTGTTCCTGCTCTTGTTCAACAGGAGCCCAGATTTAGCCTTCTCTTTTCCCCACAAATGCCACACCAGTCATTTGTTCCTGCTGCTTTCTGAGCCCCACATTTAGGCTGCAGCCTCACCCCTCATCAGACAGCTCCCTTTCCCTTCTCTACACCAGCAAAACAAACAAGAGGCTGACAGTTTGCATTTTAACCTCATTAGCTGTGACTAGGCAGCCTGATGGACAAAGTTTCCTTTTATTATTGATTTAAAGCACTTATGTAATAGAAATCTTTGGAAATTCATTAAAAAGCAAATAAGGAAGAAAACAAAAGACCCCAACCATCTGAACAAATTACCTAAGAATCGCCCCTTTCTGCCCCCTTCCAGTGCCTGTTGCAGGTTCCTGCTATTTGTCTATCCGAGATGATTACAGGAGCATGGAGTGGCTGGTGGAGCATCTAATGGGGCTGGGAATAAAACCACATCAAAACAAACAGCAGCTGAGGCTGCCTACAACAGGGCTGTCAGTCTGCAGCATATGCCCCGCATCTGACAGCATCCCCTGGGGGCAGGCAGGCAAAGGTCCATCGGGGCTCCCTGTACTTCATTCCTGCCACCCTCAGCTCAGGCACATGCAGTAACCTTTTCAAGCTCTGTAAAACCCTTCACAGATTACCCTTTAGAAAGCAGGAGAGGGAAGCAGACCCCTCTGTCCCCTCTGGGCAGATGGAAGAGAGAGGTCCTGGCCTTACCCCAGGTCGCAGAGCTCCAGACAAAATTAACAGCACGATGTAATCATAAGGCAAAAGCACAGGGCAGGAGTGGGGGGAAGCTACTTCCTGTTGAATTGTGGCTGCCGTTACTCCCAGAGAAAAGCAGCAGGTATTCAGGAGCTCCTCATTAGCCAGCATGATTTCCATTAGGCTGTCTATTAACATTTAGTGGCTGTAATAAACACCTACATAATTAACACAAAAAATGAGCTCTCTCTAGGCTAAGAGAAGTGGCCAGAACAAGCTGGGAATAGCACGGAGGGGGTGGTTCCTGTCTGGAAATTTCTGCCTGGAAAGGAATTGCTTCTTCCATCCTCTCAGGACAAATTCCCTTCCAAAGAGCCAATCTCTAGTGTTCCAGTCTTCCTGGCTCAGTGTAGGGGAACACATACCTCTAGTTTACAATTGGAAAAAAATTCATACAGCAGGGTAGATTTTGTCCTGCAAGTCCCACAGGGGAAATTTGGGGCTGCCCAGGATATTCCCTATCCTTCTGCCATAGTTATGAGGAGCACTTTCCTCCTAAAAACTGACAAGGCAAGAAATACCTCGGGAACATGTGGGATCCCAGCTAGTAGACAAGCCCCAGGAGCTCACACAAAGTCCCTATGGAAAGAAGATGGGCTTAATGTAACATGGGCATGTCTAAAACCATGAAGTACTCCAGCATTTCAGGTCCACTGGGAACTGATAAATGATGAGGAACACTGAGACAGAAAGGGAAATCGTGACCTTCCCACAGAATCAGTCACTGGTTTTCCATGCTTCCTCCATCCTGCTATGGGCACTGACAGCATTTCTGAGTATTGCAGGGGGAGCTTGCAGGTAGCTGTGACTCCTCCACAGCCCTTGCTCTCCTCCTCACCTATTGCCAGGGGTGGCACTGGTAAGCCCGTGCAGGGGAGATGGAGGACGTGTCATTTTGACAGGGCTGCCTGTCCCCTGCCTCTCGGTTCAGGCTTCTGCTGCTAAGAATGTGTGTGCCCTTTATCATAGCTTTGAAATAGAGAGAGACACTTTGGAATTCAATTAGTCAAACTGTTGCCGCAGCAACAAAAACATATAAACTTAAATGATTTATACTCGCAGACACCACTTCAAATAAGAATAAATTTAATACAGCAGCTGGGAATGAAATGCATTGTACAATAAGAAAATTGTATTTTTTCTTTCCCCGATGATAGGCCTCAAGGTCTTAATGCAATATAGATGAAAAAAGATATTTGGGCAGAAGGAAGCGGAATACATTGTGCTGTATGTACAATGCCTGCTTGGAGAGTACAACATATAATGAGCATGTACATCTAATCACAGAGCTCCAATTCTGTTTGCAGACAGCTACAGATCAAAGATTGCAGCTAGCAAATTGACTGCTTGGTTTCACTTTCTTTCTTTGACTCTCTTCCATCTCATGAAACCTTTCCTGTCAGCCCCCACCCAGGAGAAAAAAAAACAGATCTCCCCTTATTCCAGCAGCTTCTCCATCTGCTATAGAGCCAGGTCCCAGCCTGGTGAAGTGAGATTTGGGGTGTTTTTTTTTAATTTTATTTTTATTTTTGTTTTGTTGTTGCTGTTGTTGTTGTTGTTTTGTTTTCTTCCACCCCAGCAGAAGTGCTTTAGTTCAAACACAGTTTAGGATTTGAAGTAGAAATTAGTTCCAAGAAATATGCAGGAAATTTTTCCTCAGTTACCTTGTCTTCTAGGAGACATTTAGGAAGCCATTGCCTGTACCCAACAAAGCCTGACCAACATGGACACACACTGCTTTCAATGGGAGCAGAGATTGCTCACCCCTTTGGAGGGCCAGCACAATGTTATGAGAAAATCATGCGTGAATGTTCCTGTGTCTTTCATCTAACCTGCTCAAATAGACAGCATTTCTAGTGGAAATAAGGTTTTCATCTCTGATTTTGATCTCTGTCCAGATCATGCTTATAACATCTCTCCCTGCACTTTGTGAGAATTTAAACAAGATGAATTCTAAGTATTTTGGGACCATTTGCACAAAGGCAACTTCTCTGTCTTGGGCTGTCTTCTGTAAATACAGGTCTGAACATAGGAGAGAAAAGGCAGAAAATTAGCTTTGAGAGAAACTGAATACATTTTTTCTAAGAAGAAACAAAACCATAGGCTGTAGTTCTAACAGAAGTTATGGGCTCCTCAAAGGAAAAGAAAATAGGGTGAGGTTTTATGGTTTGTTTTAGGTAGGAGGTCAAGAGTGCTGCTTATTATCAGAGCTAGCAGGTGGGGTATGGAGTTCAGGATGCTTTGGGCACAAATTGAGATCAACACCTGCAACTCTCTTCGGCTTTGGAAAGGAAAGCACGCAGATGCAGAACAACAACTAAACAAAGCTAAACAAAGCTAATAATGAAATCATATTTATGTAGGCAGGAAGGAAGCTCAATTGCCAGGAGAGTACTAAAGTCTACAAGTGTAAATACACACCAAATAAGTCAGCTTGACGAGATGCCAAGTTTGTTCAGCAGGGTATGGCACTTTACTGCTGAAGTACTCCTGCAGGAGGGAAACCAGGAAAACGTCAAAAAGGTCAATGGGTGAAATGTGTAGCTCCATCAGGAAGCCATGAAAACAAGCTTGTGTCAGTAGGATTTAGCACTATCTTGCTCACTTGCAAAGTGCCTGTTGGTCCTGCCACATTAAAGCACAAGCACTTTGCTTCAGTGCTCTATGTATTGCTGATCCAGAGCTTGCTGCTCTTTTCACATGGCAAAGTAGAAACACAATTTATAAACAATGGAGCTGATGTACTGAGTTTAACAGCTTGAAGGCTCCAGATTTCAAGCACAACCCCAGAGAAACAAATTCTGTCATCTGGCAATAATGAGACTGTTAGGGATGTAGATGTACGAGGATGATCCATGAGGCTGATCAGAGAAGTGGGGAACCTCTCCTGTGAAGAGAGGCTGAGGGAACTGGGGGTGTTCAAGCTGGAGAGGAGAAGGCTCTTGGTAGACCTTAGAGCAGCCTTACACTAGCTAGAAGAGACCCACAAGAAAAAAGGAAATAGACTCTTTGGGAGTGTAGTGATAATACAAGAGGTAACGTCTTTAAACTAAAAGAGAGTAGATTTAGACTAGATATAAGGAAGAAATTCTTTGCTATGAGAGTGGTAAGGCACTGGCATAGGCTAATCAGAGAAGCTGTGGATGCCTTATCCCTGGAAAGCCAGGTTAGATAGGGCTTTGGGCAACTGATCTAGTGGGAGCTGTCCCTGCCCAAGGCAGGGGGTTAGAACTGGATGGATTTTAAAGTCCCTTCGAGCCCAAACCATCCTGTGATTCTAGGATGTGGTTGGACAAGCATGTGAAGATTGGTAGGATTTGTATGGCCCATGTTTGCCTATGAAGAGTAAATGAAATTAGTAGTTTATAATATCTCTGAGCCTCACTCTCAGACCAGATCAGACCATTCAAAGGCTCTGAGCCAAGGGAAAGAAAAGGGAACATACAAAATTAGAATAAATAGTACAAAGTACTTCTGGAGATGTTTAGAGCCAGCAAACTATTTAGACCCTGGATCATCCTTCCACAGAGGCAACAAAAGGCAAGATCTTGAACAGCTGAAAGATGGAGCTAGGCCAAAAAATATTCAACCTGTGACAGCAGAAGTCTTGACTCAGCTGGGAAGTCCCCTTCATCTCTGTGCTCCTATGAAGACAACATCTGTTCTACTCTTTCCCTGTTCCATCCCTCTTCAGTACAACAGCATGGAGAAGAGCAGGCTGGCCTGTCCAACCCCACTTTGTTTCTTCTGGATTAGGGGATGGAGCAGTTCAGCAGCCGGCTTCCCAAGCCACAAACTACATTCATCATCATCTTTACACGCCTATACACAGCTGGCTCTCCTGATGATAATGTGTTCTACAGTTTCCCTTCCTGGCATGGCTTATGTTAATACTCCATTAACATTGCTAATCAGAGACAGACTTCTGGCAGCATCTCCAGGGGATGAGCAAATGTTGTCCTATGCCTTTTACTTTAGGAGATCAGACTTTCAGATGAAATCCATTCCCAACATCTCTGATTTCAGCAATTAAATGAAGCTGCCACATCTGGGAGGTGTTCAATGCTGGATGCATGTGGTTCTTAGTGCTCCAGAATAAGCCCTTTTAAAACCCCTTTTATGCCAATGCTCAGAAATATGACATTTGGAACTTTAATTCACTTGGGAAATCAAAGGCTGCTAGAAAGATGAGATGAAATCAAATCAAAGATAAAAGGTACAGAAGGTCCTGAAGGTCTAAAAGTGCAGGTGCCTTCATCCCAAGATATGAAAACCTTCGTATGACAAACCTGAGTCACAAGAAATGAAAACCAAGACATATGATACAAGTCATCCATCCATTAGAGCCTCAAGCAGGTGCACAGGATTCCCTCTAATTGCAGTGTGGCTACTGTATGCCTGCTGCTCCTGAAGTTCTGCCTTCTGGGGAAGCCTCTGGGAGGAGGCAACCAGCCAATTTTTGTGATGACCTCACTGCCTTAAAGACATCTTTGCCCTCCCCTTCTACAGCATGTTTCCAGTTCAGCTTACCCCATCCAGAAGCCTAGGTGTTAGTTAGATTTATTTCTTCTTATGTTTTGGGAGTAAACCAAACCTTCTTTAGCATTGCAAAAAGAGTGGATTTTTATTTGAGTAAAGCAGAATGAGGCACCATGATTTGTTTTGGTATGACGAAATTGCCCGGAAGTTCTATCTGCACAGGTAAAAGGAAGGCAATTGCCTTCATTAATACAATTTTCAAGTCATCCCAGATTTCAGGTGACTGTGATTCTCCATAGGATTCAGAGTATAAAATGTTTGTTAAACAGAGAAAGCAAAAGGAAAAGCCTACACAGTGGAAATAACTTTATTTCCAAGGAAAATATCATAAATGAGGCAGAATGAAACAAACACTGCAAAGGAGCTGTACACCTCCTCAATGCCCGTACACCTCCCCAGCTCCCTCAGTAGCATGCAACAGCCAAGCAGGAGAATGGTGCAGTTAGATTAGTGCAGTGAGTCTGATGAGCAAATTCGTGCTCTCATTCAGACAGATGCATAAGCCCATCTCTGAGCCAAAATTAGGACACGCTTCCTTTCTGCTTTTCCCTTTCCTCTCCCCTTGAAGTCTCCCTCCATCTCATGACTTCTCATCTTAAATGGAAGGCACTTCCACCACAGGAAGCAATGCCTGATGGTGATTCTCAATGATACGGGCACAAAGAAGAACAACTTGGTTTTAACGAGCAGCTGCAGACCAGCTACATCTCACAGCAAAGCCAACACTTGCCTTTCCCAAAAAAGCCAACTTAATTTACAGAAAAGGAGAATATCTCACAAACAAACAATCTTCATTAGTATCTAAATGATTAAGTGGTATATGACTCATATCCATTTGGAAAGGCTTCTCCAGAGCTCTCAAGGCTTCGCCAGAACCCATTTAGATGTACAGATCCGATGCAGTAGCTGCAGGTTTTATTTCAAACACTCCAGGAGTGCAGTTTCTGTGCTCACTTTTAAAGGTCTGAATTCCCATTTCAGCTCGAGATATTCACCAAAGATGAGGAAAACCGTGTGCATATATGCAAGGTCGATGGCACATTGATATAACCTTCAGTCAGTGGCTGTAAACAATTTCTAATGCATCAACTCCTTGCTATGGTAATGTGCTTTGGAGCCATTAATTAACTTGCTGCTCCCTGAGGAAATGCTCCTTCCCCCCATCATTCACGTCTACTTGGAAGAACTACACACCCGCAAAAACCATGTGTGAAAGTGCAAGATTTCTGTGGGACGTAGCTGAGCAGACCGTGGGCAGGTGCTATGAAAACATCCTCTTACAGCACTCCAGTACAGCTCCAGCACACCCCGCAGCACCAACCTAATGCCACCAGAGAAACATGCTCTGTGCTACCGGGCTCAGGTCAGCTCCCTGTCCCCAAAAGCACTGCTACCGTGGCATCCCAAATCTCAAGTCTCTGTTTTTTCCAGCCTCACGTTCTGCCTTAGTGGGAAACGCCAATTAAGAGAAGATAAATAAACATGTAGTGAAAAATTGCGCCTGTTTTTCCTCTACATAAATTGTCCTCCCTCTGTCTTATTTATACATTATTCAAATGTTTTCACCAGGCCATTTATGAATTTTTACTTCTTAGAGCTTGTTTGCAAATATTTCGTAACATGTCCTCCATATTCAGTGCTCGAGCATGAGTGAACAGCTAGTTCACAGATGCTGCAACTCTTCTCCCTGGCTGGATGAGGGTTAACTGCCTTGAGCAAGGACTGAGACCCAAAAACCAGAGATGATGTGTGCCTCCTATACCGTTCTGCAATATTAACTATTCTGCAATTCACTTCTGTTTTGTTTCAGCAGCTTCCCTCACTGAATCATCAGAGAGCAAAATTGCTTCAAAATAATAACCAGCTACGTGGAAGGCTATTTGGAGAGGGAAAAAGAGTTTTAATCTAGATTTACATACCGCTCAACTCACACATTTCTCTTGCAGAATAAAATGTGCCTACGCCTCTTTCTTCAGAGCCAGCACGCTGGGAGCCCACCCTCTCAGCCTGCCCTCTGCTTTCTGTCTTTACAGACGAAGCACCCTCCCTTACTCAATATAGACACCAATTCTGCAAAGGCTTTCAGCTCAAAAAATATGTATATTTTTTTTTCCAGGTTAGGAACAATAATGAATGGATTTTAGGTAAACTCAGGCCCCACGCATCCAACTAATAACGTGGGCCTGCTGCAGGTTAGTACTTCTGAAACCCATAATAGACTGGTTCTGTCAAAGCATATCACATCCCTGGCTTTGACTAACAACACTGCACACTCTGCAGCAGCTCTATCCAGTTGGTAGAAAACACATTTGTAAGATTCCACAGCACTTCTCTCTCTCTTTCACACATACAAACAAATCTTAAAGTACAGATTAATATTTAAACAATCAGGACTACAAATATCTTCCAACCTGCCTGGACAAGAAAGTTCTTGTATGGGAAAGTAGAGAGGGGAAAATGCACAGGGGAAAAAATAAATCCTTTCAAATGGGAATTTACTTTTCCTTTGATATAACTAGGATTAACTGCATTTCATCTCTTTCTAGAGGACACGTTGGGTCCCCAGCTGTTTTTTTGCACTGTCAGACCCTGGAGAACAAAGATTAAGAAGTTAAATGAATTTGGGAATCTCATCTTTGTTTTTAATTAATTTGAAACAAAAGCATGCTAATGACAGCACCACAGCAAGATCGCCTAAACTTTCTGTATCTGCATAAGGAAGTGGTGAGCACCAAAATGCCTGGGATCTTACCAACATCTTTAACTCTTATGGCCCAGACCTTTGGGTGGAATAAGCTCTGAAGGCCTCAGCAGTAGTCACCTACATACATCTTTTGGAGACATCCTGAATGCCTCTGCTCCATGCGCAGGAGGGATCCAGCCCTACAAGCCCCTTTCCAATGGCCCTGAGAGTCTCTAGAAGAACAACAGACAAAAAAAAAAAAAAAAAAAAAAAAAAAAAAAAAGAGAGAGAGAAACCAGCCTGGTGATCTTATTTCCTTACCAGTAGAATGGGTGGCAGCACAGGTGGTATCTGGGGAGGTTTCTGGTTTGTTGTGTTTTAAAGGCAGAGCCTGGGGTCAGATTGAAGCAATAAGACCAGCATTAGGTTGCTTCTGGTGCTGATGAGGTGAGCTATGGCAGGAACGAGAGCCTTGGCCAGGGATACTGAAAATCTGTGTCTGGAACTGGAGGTTAAATCTGAGAATTGCTAATTTTGGCAGAGAGTTTGCAAGTGTTAGAGAAGCCATTCTGCAGAGACTACAACCCTGGCTGTCAGAAGTAATAAAAGCTCAGCTCAAACAGCAATATGGTTGAGGGAAAGGACAAGCAGGAAAGTGGACTGGAGCTGATCTTACAAGAAGATTCACTTATAGTCAATCCTGGTAAATGGAAAATAGAGTCAGAAGCCACATTTGTACTGGAAATCAAGCCAAAGGAGAAGAGGATAATGTGGGACAGAGGATTTGTACCTATCAGTCTATGTTGAGGGTCTTCAGAAAAGACTGTAAGGATGTTATGGAGGGCACAGAATGAATTTAAGCACCACAGTTCTCACCACCCTAATTCACTGGGTGCCTTTCATCCATCACAACTTTGGCCTGCTCCTCTTGTAATGAGCCTACAGCCTTGCAGGAACAAGGCTCAAGGCAGCTGGCCCAGGGCTGTGTCCTTGCTTCCCTGCAGAGCTTCTACTTCCAGCCTCCTCCAGGTCTCGTTTGTGCAGGTTCTCAGTGCAAGTTTAATTCTAGAGCACACTTTGCCATCCCACAAAGGAAGGCACTTGCTGCCAAAACAAGGTTCAGCACAGTAACATGGATTACAGAGGTTAAAATGACCACAGCTGGGAAAGAACTAATCCCCTGAGTGAGCTTTGATACCCAGTAAGTCAGGAACCCACCTCTGGTTACACAGCTAAGGGGCCAGATGCTTGTAGATATATATGAGTGCAGACAGCAACCACAAACATTTTAAAAGACAATGCCCAGAGGAAGCTTTTGTTCAGCTAAGACCGAAGGCATTAACACCAACATGGCTATGATCTGATTTCGTTTGTGCAGGTAACCAGCCCGCAGTCTGAGGTTAACTTGAGAGTGCCTTTACGGATGTGGAAAGAGATTGCTTCATTTAAATTAAACAAAGATTCCTATGGCTGCTGCTGTGCAGTCACTTCCCCTCTGTAATTGAGCACCAGCACATTTACATGGGGGCTTCTGTGGCTGGGCGTAAGTTATTTGCAAGATATTTTTACTGCTTGCAAGGGAATCTATGAAAAAGGATGAGGCAGAATGTCTTGGAATGCAAAGTACCGAGCTGGATTTTAACCACTGCACAATAGCAAACAGGTTATGCTTGGCTTTTTACTATTCAGCTGGTAGCAATAAAACAGTGCTTGGCTTACTCCTTTACTGAGCCAAGTTCTTTATCTTGAGAGAACAATAGTGAAAAAAAGGCCTGTAAAGGAAGGAGGCAGCCTTCTGAAAAGTCCCTTTAAGACTGCCTCTGAGCTGAATGTAGGAGACTTAACTCCTATGCCTCCAGCCCCTGCGGTGGCTGCTCTCAAGGCACCTAGGGTTGGAAAAGCTTCAGTTCAGGCTTGTTTCTGGCTAGTGAGATAAGCATGAACATGTCATTTATGGGGCAATGAAGACAACCTGATCTGCTTCTCAAGGCAGTGCTCACCAGTAAAGTGCAGAGAAAAAATAGTCCTTCCAGGCAATAACGGCGTGCAGTTTTGCTCACGCTTCCCACTAACATCTGCAGAAGTACCTGACTGCATCGTTGGCAGCACCGGTATCTGGGAGGATGATGTTCACCCAGAGGCTCCTAATCTTAGCATCCACTTAAGGCGGAGAAGAGACAGGCCTCAACAGCAATGAATAGAAAAGGCTTCTTAAGTAAGACTGATGGGCAGACAGATCTTCTGGTGCTCTGCTTCACCAGCTCCCAGATCTGTATCAGCATCACATACATTATATGGTCTTCTTGCTCTTTGGCTGGGGGTACAGTCATGGTTCAGTGTTTTAATTAGCCTACTCCAGGCTATCTTGGCCATAAAGGCTCACAGAGAGAAAGATAAACACTATGCAGAGATCATGTTAATTTATAAAATATTCAATTAAGGAAAACAAACAGCATAAACTAAGATCATCAGAGCTAGAAGATGGGGAAACCATCCTGCTGGGAGTCAGCTGGCTCTGGTCTTGGGCAGGCTAACACATTTGTCCACTGCTTTTCTGGCAGCAGCAGGGGTCCTGGAGAACAGGACGACCTGGGAAGTGAAGCTACAGAATAGGTCCTGCTACAACAGGTTTTAGCAGCACAGTCCAGGGCCCCTTCACACCCTCAGGGGTGAAATCACTTGCCTTCATCTCAAGTTTTCTTCAAAGCAAGGAGAGGCACAGCTCATCTCGAGTTAATCAATGTGCAGCAGACTTCCATTTCTTTAGAGCCAGGCCCGCCATTTACAGTTCAGGTATCTGCAAATTGCTGAAGTCTAAAGCTGAATTTCAGAAGCTTCTCCCGCACCCAACACCATGCCAGGATGCTCGAGCCCTGCTGAGAAAAGGCTATTTTCTCCTAAGACGTGCGAAATGGGAGTGAGGATGCTGGGAACAAAAGCAGCAGCATGTTCTGCCCCCGAGGTTGGGCACACAGCTGCAGGAACAGCAACTACATTCAGGGCTGGATGTCATAAAGGAAATGAGGAGTGAAGAAAATCACAGCAGTTAGGGATGGAAAGGTCCATTTGCTCTCTCTCCTAGCCCACCAGTGACAGATCGCTCCCCTGTGCTTTGTCCTGTGTTTAATGACCCAAGCAGCCAGGGCTTCTGTTTACGCTCTCAGGGAATGACTCTACAGCTTCAGGAAACTCCATGGGAGGAAATCTTGTGTTTGTCCCAGTTAGCTAAATGGGGTGGAAAGTGGGGATGAGGGTAAATATTGGCTTTAGCCCATTCCACCCCTCTGGAGTACTTGGGGCAGGCTTGTACCAGACCTCCCACCAGCAGCGCTTCAGCAAGTCCTTCTCACCAGCGTGAATCCCAACTGAGAGCTCAGCATCTGGGCTTTGGGGATGGTCCTCCTTCCCTGTCAGGCTGTGAAAATTGAATCCCTCTGTGTGAGCCCCAGGCAGCCACAAAGCAGTGAGTGGAGAGCCGCCTGGGCTGCTGGCCCTTGGCATTTCTTCTGCACCTTCTTCTAGCCCTTTTCTTGCAGGGCCGGTGCTGCTTTCAGAAAGGGGAAGAAAGCAGTGACCCTGCGAGTATTACAAAGCACTAAGCCTCCCTCTGGGGAATGGAGAGACGGGACCACTCTGGCCTCAGTAAGTTACATGTGTTACTATCTGAGATTCTCATTATCTCCAATGGAAGCTGTGATTTGCTTCTCAGTTCTCATTTCTCTTTTCACACAGTTGCATCTCCTTTTAAAGACAGATTTTCCTAGGAGTTCTGGCCCCAGAGGTTCCCTTTTCTTCTTGTGGAATTACAGATGTCACAAACACCTCCAACATGGTGCATGATTCCTCACTCAAACACAGACCAGCTGAGGGGGAAAACAAGTCTTTAGATCTATAGCATCCCCTGGGGATATCAGCACAGGACACACACACATGCCAGTGATAAGCCAAACTAGACACTGGATGTCACCAGCACTCCACTGGAAATGCAGAGGAGGGAGCAGGTATCTGGCAGTAAAAACATCCTCTCTTAAAGCACAGAGTCTGGTTAGCTAAAGGAAGTGTTGGCAGAGCATGAATTAACAAGGATCATTGAGCCAGAATCCAGCAAAGGAGACTTAAATGAAGAGGTGAAGGAAAGGGTGAAAGAAAATTGCTGTCCTAACTTGGAGGACAAAGCAAGACCAAGGATGGTGTAAGAATCTTCCAGATATCCAAGAATCCACAAGCCTTAACAACTGGCAAAGAAAACTGATGGAGGGTTGGAGGAGCCCACTCCTTCCCCTTCACATCCTACATAACATGTCCTGAGGGCTCTCTGGAAGGGCCCTACTCACCAATACAAATGAGAAATACCTGCCACTATGACATCTCCCGTTGAAGAAAGCCTACTGCTGCACCTTCATTTCTGTGCTCATGGAAGCCTTTCTCTTCCCATCACCTCACCAAGCACTCTTCTATCTCAACATCCCAGGCCAGTATGAGAGAACAAGATCTCAGATCTTGTTGCTCAGATCCCAGTACAGGAGAAGAGAAGACTTTGGGCAAAGCCCAGGCTCACCTGCAGAAGGGCAAACTGCCCATTGAGGAGAGGAGCTGCTGCAGCAGCCTGTACACACCAGAGCATCTGTTTGATCCACAGTAGCACATTCACACCATGTCTGGTGCTTTCTGGAAGGGCCCAACCTCACAAACACATGTTGCACAGTTGATCTGGTTGCTTCCTGCAGAAATGTTAGGATTACAGTATGTGCAGCAGCTTGGATAGACACAATCCACACTGGTCTGCCAGACATATGGGGCTCCTGCACAGATACAGCAGTGTGGATCTCCTCAAAGCCCTGCTGGGCTGTAGGCAGAATCCTCCAATTGCTGGAGAACTTCACGTCCCACATCCCTTACACACAGGGACTCACACCTGTATGTGTGCACTGACAACATGTCCCTCTGGATGGAAAGAAACAGCTCAACTGGATGGAAAGAAAGATGTCAACTGGATGGAAAGAAACAGCTCAACTGCTCAATGCAGACTCAGCCAACAACCAGAATGGAGTCCCTTGTGAGCGGACTGTGTTTTGGCAGCAAAAGGTGAGATTTTTTTTTTTTTTTATACACATCTCCCTCCCTGCTCTGCAGTAAAGATTTGGATGGGGGCTGTGAAATACATTGTGAAGCCTGGGACAGATGTGGCTTTATTCCAGACTGGATGTGAAGGTTCCCACCATGCTTTTCCTAACGTGAAGGGCTTCCTACCTGGCTGTGTAATTACGTTTCTGTGTCCAGCTGCTTTGTTTGGTCAACTGCTTTAAGTATTCCTCTGTTTAATACCTGGCCCTGCTGGAGTGCTGAGGAAGGCTGGCACTTGAACCAACTGCCACCGTGCTTCCTCTTTCCACAAATGAAAGCAAGGGAGTGCTTCACTGACCTTCGAAATACAGAGGCTTCAAATTAAATTATAACATTGCTGATAATCAGCAGACCAGGGATTAAACTGATTGGGGCACTGCCAGACCAGATTTAGCTTTCATTAAGTTCTGCCCACAAATCAGGCCTGCCCATACCCTTACTCTCAAAGTTATAATGTGCACAAGAACACAGAGGGAGAGCAAAAACCAAAGTGCTTTAGTATTTGAAATTCTAATCCTTTCAAGGTCTGGAAATACCTGGGGTCTAGCTACCACACCTTCTATCCAACATCTGCCGTCAGAAGTAAAAAGCTGAAAGCAAGTCATTTACATAAGGGCTTAAGAGGGATGCAGAGAAACTACAAGAGCAAGGATGTAATCAGTAGCACAGAGAATGTCTGAAAGGAGCTCGTCGATCCCTCTGAAATACAGCAAGAGGCTTATTTAAATTTTTTTTTTCTTGTGTGTAAATTTCCTAAACAGCTGACCTAAATGAGTTCTTACCACAATCAGATAGCCTAGGACAACAGAGTAATCCTTCTAATAGGATTACGGGCTGTGCTAAAGGAGACTTTATGCTTTTATGCTCTGCATTGTAATATGTATACATGTACACACAGATACCGTGCCTAGTACCTGCAAAATCAACGTTTTCTCATTCACCCCTTTCATTACCCAGACCTTCTCACACCATCTCCTGCTTCTTCCACGACTGCTGTAAAGCAGTCATCAATCTGAGACTGAGAAAAGAGGGAAGAAGTCAAAGAGCTGAAATCAAAACTAGACAGATGGAAGCATGGGGAATTAGCATCCAAAAAGGCTGTTTTTTGTAGGGCTCCAGGGGGACAGGTATTACCTGATACCAGTCAGTGTTTCCAGCGCTGCTCAGGAAGGCAGAATAAAATTCCTGCGACTAAGAAACACAAAGGCTGGCAGAGCAACAGACAGCAATTCAGCGGGAGGTCCCACAGAGCTTTGCAGACCTCCTGGTACTCCGGGCCTGTGCAAACCAAACACTTTAACAGAGGCACACACAAAGGTATGCACCAAAGAACAAACAAATCAGGACAGATCTACCTACCAGCTGTGGGAGGACGGCTGCAAGGAAGCGTGAGGGAGTCTCTGTGCAATGAGAAAGAACAAAGAAAGCAAAGCACTCCAAAAAGAGTTATTTTCTGATAAAGAAGTAACTGATCTCCCAGAGAAGGGTACAGTCAGTGGCATCTATCACATAGTCAGTCTTTAGTCAAAGGCAAAGGGATGGAGAAGTTGTCTTGCAACTTCAGACTGCACTAGTGAGACCGATGCTAGTATGCTGATAACAGCTTTCACAAATACGTTTTTCAAAAGATCCTAAGTAGTACTCGCAGATAATGCTGGAGAGAATTACAAAAAACACCATTGGAAGCAGGGAAAATGCCTTGCTGTGAGGGAAAAGAGGAGTACAAGTCACTTTATAAAAAAAAAAAAAAAAAGATAGTCGTGGGGGACAGCAATTTAACAACTTCCAGTAGCAAAGATCTCAAATATTAGACAGGTTTCTGCTTACACAGGAAGGAACAGCGTGAACCAGCAGCAGCTGGAAGATAAAACTAGACAAACCCAAATGGTAAATCAAGCATTATGTCCACAGCAAGTGTTGTGAGCTAGGTCAGCTCACAATGCTGCTCCTTGCTTTGCGTTCTCAGGCAGGACACGTGCCAGTCTTCCAAGAACACGTACTCATCAGCCTTGTCATCTCCCAAGGACCCTCTGCCCAGCTGCCAGAAAATACCACATCAGCCAAGGACGAGGGGCTGGGCTCCTCCACCAGCTACCTACCTACACCTTGATCTACACAGAGGTTGATTTCATTTTCTTATTTATTTAAAAACAGAATTGATGAAAAGCACTGGAACAAGCACTGCATCCCTCTTGGCTACAAAGACTTCACTTACCTGGAACCATAATGAGATCTCACAGCACAGATGAGGTTATTCCCCAAACCAATGGGAAAAGGAAAGGAGTTTGAAAGATTTAGAGATGACCTGTTACTTGCCCTGGAAAGAGGTTGCTGGAGCCCTGGGTCAGTAGCTCTCCTGTGCCTGTGATTGAGTAGGTGACATAATACAGATGACTGTGGTTGCAAATTAATTTATGTTACATCCCTTATAAATCTGAACTACCTGGCCAAAACATAATGCTTTCAGAGTGACTGAAAACTGCTGACATATTTATAAGAATGAGAGATTACTTTGGACTAGCTGAAACTTGGAATTGACTCCATTGCTCCCTTCTCCCTCCTCCCTTGTCCAAAGAATATTAAAGCTACCTCAAAAGAAAGAAGCACATTTTCTTTTTAATTTCCACACTGATAAAAATGTTATTTTGAAAACAGAACTAATTTTACTTTTTTAAAACAGGCAATCCTTTTTCTTTCTCCCTTGGCACCATGAAGAAAAATCTACAGAAAAATGAAGGCACTGAAAAATCTGAGATTATTTTCAAAGAACATAGTGTCCAAGAAGGAAGTTGGGAAAAAAAAAAATGTAAAAGGCACATAATCTCCAGAAGTCAAAATTTTCACCCTCTGCCCCCAGATAGGTGTTAGGAAATAAACATTCACTTTGAAAGTAAAGTCATTTGGAATTTCATTCTTATTAAAAATGAAATAAGAATTCAAATAAGGCAAAACCTGATCTTATATTTCTGTAAAACAAAACAAAACATGTCCTAGACACTGTGCCTCAACCCTTTTAATATTTTTATTCTCATGCTACAGAACCAACTCATCTGGAAAATAAATAAGAGAGCAGTACCTAAGTGCTAAGTACCTCAGTGGCTTCCAAGCAGTGGTTTTCCTGGGACGTCATTGCCCTGACCTAGAGGTAGGGAGGCTGCATGGCCCCATAGGCATGCATTACATGTTGCAGGCAACAAATACACAGGATAGGACCCCTCCACTCCCCCCCAGAGCCACACAAAAATGCCTCAGCAGCAGGACTACGTGACCAGATTGACTTTAGAAGGAGAAGACTAGAAGGAATAGGATCCCTTTTCAGTACTGCAACAAGCCATTAAACACTCTCATATGGTCAACGCTTACTCCAAAAATTATCACATACGGACCAGTGGGAAGCTTGGCCCTGAGGCTGATGTGTGCTTTAGAAAGAGGAAATCGAGCAGGAGGAAATTCATCACTGGCAGGAGAAGAAAGCACTGCTGAGTCCTGTCCTTTTGCAGCCCACCTCCTGGGCAAGCCGAGGCTGTAGCAAAGGTGAGAAGAGCACAAAAATCCCTGCAGGGCTCCAGGCCTTTCTTGGACAGATCCTGGGAGAGGAGAGGAGGGAGAGGCTGCACAAATGTAGTGGTAACTAACGTGAGAATCAGGAAATCAGGAGACAGTAGAGAAGAGAGAAGAAAAGAGGCAAGGTGTTGAATGAAGGAAACCAGGCAGCAAGCAGGAGTGTTCCCACATGCTCTTGGTGCAGCCCAGCATCTAAATCCACAATTTCCCCAGCTGACTGCCACCTCACATGCTGCCTTTGCACGGCAGACATGTCCCCAAACAAGACTCTGTCCATCCACCGTCTCCAACCAGCCAGGCATCCCTATGTGGGGATCATGGCCCATTTGGATAACTGGGAAAGAAGCCCAGTACCCTCTCATCCCTATGATCAATATTAATTAATCCAAAGCCCAGATCTGTCCCACTTCTTCATTGCCCACCTTTTTCCATCCCCATCCACGCATCACTTCCAACGAGCAGCACTTGCTGTGAGACCAAGAGCCAGGGCAAACCTAGTCCATTTCCAGGCTGGAGCCCCAGGGTGATTTCTGGCAGCTCCCATCAACAGCAGAAAGGGTTATTATTAAAACATCCTTTTCTCCTTTGTCTGGGGCTCTACCACACCTCCGAGCCACACAAAAGCTGCTGGCTGGGAGAATGACAGCGCTGGGCGAAAAGCTCTCCCCGCTCCACAGTGTGACGGGTCACACGTCCGGCAGGACCAGTGCTTCAATAGCAAAGCGGAGAATTTTTAGAGGCATTTGTTTATCGCAGCCATATGCCACCGCTTGATTGTCTGAAAAGCCCAGGAGGGCACCTAACCACAATATCTCCCAGAGAGTGACAGTCAGGGCAGTCATCGCTTGGTATTAAACAGACACCTTCAATACAGATGGAAAAGACTACAAAAGAGGCATTAAAACAGCAGTTACATCCTTCTCCTACCTCTGGTGCCTGTTGCGACTTCTCAGCCTGTCATTAGGGACTGCCCCAGGGGACAGCATCACGGTGAGCAGCACGAACACGCAGAGAACAGTGCAGGTCCCCTCACATGCTGCCGGTGAGGAAAGCCCCCAGTGCAGAGCAGGGCAATGGGGCACAGCTGCTAGCACCCCTATGTCAGGCAGAGTCCTCCCTTTTTTCCCCTAAGGGTGATGATCAAACATGGGGAAGGATGTTTTCCCAGCAAAAAAGGAATGAAATTGCTGGAAGTTTGGTTTGGCATTTTTTGTATGCTTCTGTGTGATGGGAAAGACATTACGACGGCCTCACCTTCCGTGGGCCTGCTTCCAACCACAGCTATTAAAGCTGGTAGAAATTTTTCAAATCCTATTCTGCCTCTCCAGAGAGCTGTCTAACCCCCCAGAAACTTGTTGGTATTGTTTTCCAAGAGAAACCAAAGACAGAAAAATGATTTTACACTATGCAAGTTTGAAGTTTTTCCCTCCCCTTTTACCTCTTGGGTGGAGAGGCAAACCCTAGAAAATTCGGAACCTTCAAAATAAAACCTATGCTCCTCACATGGAAGACTCAGGGTTGGTTTAAAGCAATGAAAAATTCTTCACGTTCAAAAACTGCAGGCTGTCAAAACTCCTCACAGAGCCATTTTGACAAGCTCAAACTATAAACCCTGTAAGGTTCACTGCCCATTAATATTCTCGGGTGATTCCTTCCTCTATTTGATTGCCACCAAATGCAAACATCAGTTCTTCCAGATATCCTCATGTCTTGTAATGAACAAAAAAAGTAAGGAAGTCAGAATAAAAAACTGAATATCCAAAATCTTGTAAACGAGCACTAAGTCTACCTATAATTAGATTGTCTGAGTTCATCACCCTACCTGACAACTCCATACAGGTAAACAAAAAGTATTTTTTACCGTTTTGCACAACCGATTTTGCACACAGTGAAGCACAGCTTCTAAATGCTGTCCCCAGCTCCAGCTTTCAGCAGACACACCTGCTTGCTGCATTATGCACCTCGGCTGGTGCAACCAGGACAAATGGGCAGGGAACTACCACCCATGCAGCCCAGCTGCACGGATGCCCTGTGGGGATTTTCCAGACCCAGGCTGGCTGGTTAAGGAAATATCAGCCACACCAGAAGCCCTACCAGCTACTCTGACCGCGTACATGCAGCCCCTTTACATCACCTGGAAATGTTTATGGAGAACTGCCCCTTCTCCACATGCCATGAGGCATCGTGAAGATCTGTGCATTACACTGCTAAGTATTTGTAGTTATTTTGGAGGGCTGTAAGACAGACTAGAAGCACCACATGTCACTCCCTACCCAGTGGCCTGTGCTGCACAGCGAGGCTTAGCTGACAGCGTCAGACAGCAGCATAGATCAGCAAGGCTCCGTGCTCCTGTGAAAGCTACATCAATACACATACAGCTGAGACAAGGGAGTGTGGGGACGTAAATATATATGATTAGATTCCCATTGGCTTGAAAGTTTCCTCACACAGTCTGCCTCCAGGCTGCAGCTTCCCAGCTAACCTAAAGCAATAGGTATATGCTGTCCGGGCTTTCATATATTAAAAAAGGGAGGTGCTCAAGTCCACTCTCTAATCCTCTTCACGTGGCTCATTTTTAGCCAGGCTCTCTCACAGGAGCCATCCCAAGGACACCTCCTCCAATTGAGTGTGGGGGGGGAACAGCATGTCTGCAATGCACCAGCATCTGAAAACTGAGGGAATTGTGCAGAAATTGGTATTTTTCTATCTCCTCTCCCAAACATCAAGCGTGACTGGCTGCTGGCTGCTGCTGCAGCTCCAGTCCTGCTGTGCAAACACCGGCCCCGTGCTAGCTGGGGAGAGCCACTGCCTAGATGTTGTAGGAACAAATGAGAATTTCACCTGGATGAGAAGCGCATAAATAAAACCGATAAAAAGTTTTAGGACTCATGGAATGTGCATAATGTGCTTTATCGGAGATATCAGCTCCTATGCTTAGTGGCTGCCAGGGAAAGAAAAATAAAAGGTCTCTTATAAAATTATTACCCTGTCGTTTAAGTCAACAGCGGTGATACCATGATAGAAGCCAGCAGTTATGTCACATTGTTTTATCACTATAATTACATCAAGAACACAGTAACTGTCTGTGAGAGATAAGATGAGGGAAGCAGCCCTTCTGAAGTTTCCCATTTGCAGCACTGGGATTTGTAGACTGGTTTGGGCTTTGGACATTATGTTCAGCTGCTGTCCTTGAGCTCTGAAGAGCCGTGTCACCAGAGAAATACAACCAGAGGGCTCCCGAGTCCAGCTCTCCTTACTCCATCTGGATTCAAAGCAACTATCAAGGTCAGCCCTCAGGCTCACAACGGACCAAGGTGATGGAAATTGGCCTCTGGAGGCTCCCTGGGCTCCACAGCAGCCCAGGCTCCTAACCCCAGCTCTGAAACATCCACAGCAGTCACAGGGAAAGGCACCAAACCCTTCTCCTGACTGCGCTTTGGCTCTGGGGAAATTTCACTCCCTGGAGGTGACTTCTCATTAACCAACGTGGCCTCTGTTCCCAGACATGGCTCGTATCATCACATTCAAAACTGGTGCCAACGCTGACCCCAGCTCATCCATCCTGCCCCCAGAAATGACCCGCAGTCCAATGACTTGCACATATGCACCCGAACATCTCACACCACACTGTGCAGATGCAAAGCCACATAATACCTGCTGGCCTAATTCCCCCAGTGTCCTTCTAACAGCCTAGTGTCCTTCAAATGCTTCCTCCAAGCAGGTAAATCCCTTACACACCATGGAGTTGTCACTCTTTGCTGTTTTCTCATCCCATCTTCCCCCTTTGTTCCAGCAATACATTGCAGTGAGGTTCCTCCAGAAACCCAGCAAATTCTCCACTCCTATATCATGCTGATAACTCATCTGTTTTTATCCCCCTTTCCCATGGATCCCCGTATTTATTGTAAATTGTTCTGAGGCACCATGGCATACAGCATGCGGTACAACAGAACCTGGAAACCTGCAATTGCTACATCTTTTAGTTGTCAACTGAGACTGTGAAAGCAAATAGTAAAAATGAGTTTCAGAGAGTGAGTAGATTTTATTTATTTATTTTAAGAGCAAAAGACAAGATAGGTCACTGAGCATTGTAAGAAAAGAGCTGCCAGACTAGCCCCCAAGTCATTTCCCCCTTTACTCAGAAATTCATTGGATCATGCAGTTTGACAAACAGGATTCAGGCAACGAGTACATATAAGGCTCTTTCTGCATTCTGATCAGCAAGTGTTTTGGTTAAGATTTGTTTTCCTCTGTTTATAAGAGGAAAAAAATAATAATAAAAAAAAATCAATATTACCTCTTTTGCCCGGCTTTTCAGGGCTGGGTGGAGGTTTCACTGCAGAGCCCAGCACGCAGACACTGACCCTCAGTGGGAGCACTGATGGGAAGGACAATCAGCAGCTACCATCAGCATTGTGGCCATGTGTCCTGGTGACCAAATTCATCTCCTGCAGAAAATGCTGCCCACCTTGCAGTATTATATCAGCATTATTCCAGGCTGCACAGGAGTCCCACAATACTGTGGAAGATGGACCTGCAGACCATCTTCTCTGCCAGACAGACTTAATGCAGAGGAAGATGGTGCCAGGGAAAACAAACTTGTTTACTGTTTACCACATTTTCCACAAAGGAAAGGATTGAAATAAAATATCCTCTTGTCTGAAGTCAACAGCAACAGTGCTGTTAAGGATGATCCGTCATGCCACAGAGCTTTATCACAGTAATTACATCAGGAACAAGTTTACTGTTCAAAAAAAGAAAGATTACAAGAAGCAATCCACCAAAACAGCAGCAGTGTCACAGCTGAGAGATATGCAGAGAAGAGAAATGTGATACATGAGAGAAGTTGAGAATGAATTCAGTATGGCAAGGGCCACAATTCACTAGGCTGCGTTTAGGGTATTGGTGAGCATGTATACTTACAAGCGTGCAATCAGTAGCTCTGTAAGCACCAGATTTCCATTTGTATCCACATATACACCTTTGCTAACTACGAAAATGCAGAGAGCCTTCAGAAAAATACAGGAGAACCCAGAGTTTTTTTCCAGATTCCTAAAAACATTACGTAGAGTATCACACACACCCTTTAGCCTAATCAAAATCCCTGACAGCTATCCAGGCTGGAACCGTCATGCATAAGAAAGAATTGTGCCTGTATGCCCCCTGCCATCTCAGATTAACAGCACAACCATCTGACTGAATGCCTGACCCATCAGCAGCTCAGTGAAGGGACCTCTGTGGTTTTAATGCCTTGTGCAGCCACACAGGGGATGCTGAATGGGATCTTATATTGAGCTCAGGAAGACCAGAGAACACGAATCACTGGCCTCACAAGGAACTATCCATTCATACAGGTGAGGAATTTCTGATGGCCATTTACAGAGCACAATCTGCAACTCTGCCCTCGCCTTCTTTGGACAAAAACATAGACCTGAATGAAGCAGGCTGTTGGCTTTTCTCAGACCTGGAAAATTTACCATACTCCCTGGAACAGATCATCAGGAAAATAAAGATCCCCCTCTCTCCCCTATGCCAGAGCCTTCCTGGTTTTCAGTGCTTTTTAGCTAAAGCACTTAGCTTCTGTAGCCTGTTGGGCTTGTAAAAGCGTCAGAGCACCCAGAATAACATCACTTCGACTAACCAACACCGTCCCAGCAGCATCAGGTCAGGACCCAGATGGGCTGACAATATGCTTCCTGGGCACATCCTCTGACAAAAACAGCAGCTCTCTGTATCCAGGGCTTTCAAGCTGATACTTTCACTCAGGCTTTAATCTTGAAAATCAATTAAAAACAAAGCAAATAAACCCAAGAGATCCTCTCCCCTGGGTTTCTTTCAGCCTTGCAGGCAGGAGAAAAATGATCCTTCATAATATCATATTGAGAGCACGTAGTGGAGATGACTGTCACTCAGTCATTAAGTTCAGTTTTGCAATTCTACCTATCGTTCTACAAACCAGGATGATTTCTGCATACTCGATGCACAAGTAACATACTGGAGCTTTCTGCATCCCTTATGAAAAAGCCATTATAGATAAAACAGCCAGATCCCTGATAAGGCCTGGAAATGTAAAAGGCCTGGAGTGTATTGCCTTCAAAACCATTGCCAGTCCCTTCTCCTTAGATAAATCCCACTCAAACTTGACTTGCACCCAAGCTCAGCCAAGCTTGCTTTCATGCTCCAGAGCTCTCTTCTCATCACTGTGACTCCACACGTAATCACGCCTGCAAAGCAAGGACGTATGAACAGGGAAGAGGTAGAACCTAGTCTTTCCAGTAAAAGGCCACTTTAGGCACAAACCAAGCAGACTTTTGCAAGCACCAGATGCAAGACAAGTTGTCAGGCCTGGTAGGCTTTTACATGACACTAAGTTGAATCATAATGGAAATTTTAGCTCAAGCCCTCACCTTTTGGTACCGGCAGGTGTCTCCTCCTGGGCAGTCTGAATGCAGCACGGCAGACAGCAGGGTTGACTCATCCCACTTGGTGTACGTCCCGCTGGGACCAGGCTGCTGGCATTACTTGTGTGGATATGCGTCTGACCAGATCATGAGTCACCGTTCACAGATAGTTACTGGCCTCAACCATGCAGAGAATATCGGTCCATCTCTCATCTGAAGCGTTAGTGCCTATTTCTCCCTGCAGGTGGATGCTCAGCTAAGCCATGCTGCATGTCTAGGACTTGGATTTCACTGCTGTGTTTTATAAGAAAGGATAGTTCTTCAAGAGTTTGAGATGTCGGCTGATTTTGTGTAAGGAGCCAGTAGGACTTCATAAACACTAACCCAGTAACACAGCTCCCCTGTTCCTTTACACATCCACAACATACTTCTAAGAGTTCCCTTCAACTACAGCTGCAGAGACACCAGCTTGTTAATTACACTAAGATAAAGGGGAAATACAGCAATTAAACTCCCATTTTTTTGCATACATCCCTTTTGATAATGCTGTCTGCTGCCTCAAGGCAGCATTCTCCCACATGAGGTTTCTTGGAGACCCGCTGCTATGACTAAGCCTTCCATCACTGCCATGTATTCACGGGCTGACATCGGGGGTACAGCTGCTCACACTGTGGTGGCCAGTTTTTAACAGCTACCACCCATAGCTGGTGGAATTTTTTGCTCCTTCATCTAAGGGAGATGAATCTCAAGGACCTATACCTGTGTGTTGGCACTGGTGTTTACTAAGGCTTGGTCAATGGAAAAGGAGAAGAGAGAGGAACGAGCAAAGTTGGTAATTTTAGTCCGCCTACATACCCAACAAGCCTCCCTGGGCACATGCAAACACGCAGATAAGCGTACAGCACATTGCGAGTCACTTCTTACCTTTCTGTCCCTCCTATTCAAGTGAAGGCTGAGGCCATTAGGTTGACTTGAGCTCAGTGTTTAAGTACTGCTCTACTTCTGCGAGCAAAGAGCCATCAAACACAGGATAATATGACAGTAGAAAGACAGCACAGAGTATTTGCTACCACTTTACCTCTTCAGGTTCAACAGTTGCTGCAGCATGGAAGGTTTTGTTCTAGAGATTAATGACCCTCATGAAGCAGCTGGTACACTGGTACACGCTACTGGTGCTAACAAGGCACAGCAAAAAAGAAAAAAAAAAAAAAAAAAAAGCAAAACAAATGCAAACAAAACCATTCCTCCCCCCAGCAGGTACTTCCCAGGCCTTTCCAGCAGGAAGAAAGTAAGGAAAGGTAAACTGTGAAGCAAGGAAGGCAACACGACAGCAGTGAAATTGGAGCCAAAGAAAAGGTTAAACATCTCCACATTCCAAAGACACTAAAAACCTACTGACTGCATAATTTTACACAGTTTGATAGTAAAGGTACCAACAGCATGGCTTCTTTCACCAGCCCAGCCAAGCAAAAAGAGCTATTTCTGTTTGTTACCTCCACCCAAAAGCCAGCCTTTACCAATAGCTCAGAGACAAATGAAAATTCCCTTTCATGGTTACTACAGAGTGTTTCCCCAAACCGACCCTCACCACTGGGGCAGGCTTTGAGGGCAGGAAGAGAAACAGATTCTGGGCTGGAGCCATTAAGCAGTGACACACCAAGAACAGTTCAAGGACAAGGATGGTGCTCGAGGGAAATATTGTCTTTTAATGCACTTTTCAAACAGAGCTAGGCTCACAGTTTCAAATGCTGGACAAACATTATTTTAGTGTTATTTAAGTGTTTAGCTAGCTTCATCCCTTACTTGCCCGTGGAAGACTGACTTTTATTCTACTTAGCTGAATTAAAGGGCTTTTGCTCTTTCTCCTGCCCTCTAACTCCTCACCAAGCAAACAATCAGTTTTCTGAAGAGCCAGTAGCTTCTGCTGGTCTCACCTGAATAAATCCTGAAGTCTGAAACAGTTTCTGCTTCCATCAAATCTGACCTCAGAGAGGAGTGATAAGATGAGGTTGAGAAGAATGGAGGGAAAACATGCTTAATTAAAAGAACTTAGGAACATCAACCACCACGATCAAGAGGTGGCTTTATTATTTTCTAAAGATCAGGAGAAAGAGGATGAAGGAAGTGAAAAGAGAGATAAAGGCCTTTGGTATTGCACAAAGTGGCCATCAAGAGCCCTGACTAGATTTTCATTATATCTCGATAGTCACTATAAAAGGAGAGGGCAATTCACCATCTCAGAATAATGAAGAAAAACACTCAGTTTCAATTGTCCATAAATATGCAGTGCTTTGAGGCTGTGCACTGCTCAACATTTAAATGGCACTTTAAAATGAAAATAAAGACGTGAAGAAGAAGGGAAGATATACCCTTGTGGGCTAAGCACAGCACACCTTGGGGAAAGCAAGAAGACAAAGATCATTGCATCCATTCAACCTCCTGTAAGCATTTGCTCTACCAAGGAGAACCAATTAGCAATGGAAAAATAATGTTTCTTACTGTTGGGACATCTGTAAATGGAGCTTTGTTACAAGCAGAATTTCCTATAGTGAATTTCAACTCTTACAGCCTGACAAGCACATGCCTCATCTATAACCTTCGTTAGCGCTACGCAGGCTGCTGCATCCACCAGGTTCAGACATCTCTGTGCTCACTCTAACACAGCAGCACTTGAAAGCCCCCTGCTGTGATCAGGGGTGCGTTGTACAAAGAACCATAGAAATCCTAAATAAGAAATACTCCTCGTTTTGTGAGCAACCAGCCAAACAGGCAGCACGGACAAAGGCAGGAGGAAAAGTAGCATTATCCCCACTTTTTTTTTTTTTTTTTTTTTTTTTTAAAGAGGTTAAACCACAGAGAGGTAAGCGTGTACTTAGAGCTAATCTGCTGTGCCAGTGATGCATGCCCTTCTTGTTTACAGATACGTGCTAGGAGGTCCTGATGCCTTTGTGATTCCCAGTGTTAACTGCACAGTCTCCCAGCCTGGTTGTTGTGCAGATTTGACAGCGAGAAGAACCCCGCCGTCACCTCTCCCACACATGCCACACCACTGGGAAGCGTTGGAAAGCTGAAACACACCAGTGATATTTAAACAATTATTCAAGCTCTTGAGTCAAAGCCAAATGGACCCTTAAGCTGGTCTCCAATTCTGTCTGTCCTAAAGCTCTTTTTAGAATAGAAATCTTGCATCCTGCCCTGGTGGGCAACAAAACTGGAGAGTCCTGGGACACACTGAGTGGAAATTTTCCAGCAGTGCCACCTACCGGCTCCCTGCTGTGGGACCAGGAGGTCCCAGTCCTAGTGTCCCTTGGGGAGCATTGCACAGCTGGACAGGATCATTATGGAGATGTCTCAGGCCATCTGCTGCAGTACAGGTCACGCACACATGGCCTGATATGCATGCAGTGATGTCTGCATCTTGGGATGCAGCCTGCTGAGGCATACCCTGCTACAAAACAGCTTAAGGGCAGCTCTGGATTTACTGCACAAGATTGTCCTGCTCAGCGAATCGCCTGCTTAGGAAAAAAGACTTTCTTGTCTCAGCTAGGGACACAGGGTGTTATTCAGTGTGTGTAGGGTGCCCTTCTATAAACCAGGCTCTAGCTGAATTATAGCGTGGTACAAACAGGTCACGACTTGAAATGTGGCCAGAGATATCAGACTCAAAAGGAATGAAAAGCACATGCTCCAGAGCAGGCATTATTCTTGCTCTATCTCCCCACAATTTTCTCCTCTACTAGATTTGCACCATGCAGTTCTCTCAGCCTGACTCAGTACCATCAAATGCTGGAAAATGTCTGAGCTATGGAATCTGTGTTAGGAAACAAACTAGTCAGTGGAATTACCTTAGCACATGCTTCTCACAGACTTCCCCTTCCTCTTCCTTCTCACACACATTGCCCAAGGCAAAGTGAAATGGATCCCTGGAGATCAGAGATGCACTTACCCCTAGGAAAAGAAAAGGAATTGTTCAATATGGGTCAGCCGAGGATATAGGAACCAGCCCTCCTATTCTATTTATCCATTTCTGCATGGTCTCTAGCCACGTCAGTAGCTTCACATAACTAGCAACACCCAGGAGAGCTGGGAGGTTTAATATGTCTCATCTTCCTTGCTATTACTGGAGGAGCCAGGGGCTCTCATCAAACTCAGCTCCACCTTATCACCTCCTCATTCCCTCCCTCTTGCTTCTGACATCCTCTTCTGTAGGTGTTTCACTGTCAGCTTTGCATAGCCAGATACTGTACAAACCTAATGAGAGCAGACAAACAATGTCTATGTCTGAATGATTAGCTGATAACCATAGACATAATCTTTGCCAAGTTTTTTTTTTTTTTTTTTTTTTTTAAAAAAAAAACACAGAAATCCAGTTCAGCTTTCCTTCACCCCAGCATCCCACTGCCAAAGCCTACAAATCACATCAGCATAAGGAACAGGTGAAAATCAAAATCCAGCTCATATCGTCTGCCATCAAAAGGCTGCTAAATAATGCAACAAAATGAAAACAATTTGGTTTGGATGATTGATTATAGGGAAATTGCTCATGCCTCCAAAGCATGGCACTTCCCATCACATCTTTGTTTCATTTGTCAGTAAAGAAGTTCCGTTCCTCTCCTGGCACTGAGCCTGCGCTGTCCTATTAGCTATATTTGGCATGCAGCATTGCATTGCAGCAGTTTCTTGCCCCACTCTGACACCTCACCTTGTCCCCCCAAGAGCTGCCAAGCGTTGACCAGCTGGTACATGAGCATCCAGCTCTGGCTTAACACACTACAGTGGCTCAGCTCTTCCCTGAGGCAATTCTCCCAGCTGCTTGTATTAACCCTAAATGACACTCCCCACAATTGGTATGAAGTGTTTGCAGCCTTGGAAAAGTCAAGATTTGCAGCACCTGAGGATTTGTGGTCCCCTTCAAGAAGGATGGGAAAGCTGGAATACCCTCCTTCACCGCAGCGCAATTATGCAATTTTAAACTGAGCTGTGACCTTCATCTCTTAAAAGGAATATCATTAACTGCCTCACACATGAAAAAAAACACAGGGATGAAAGAGGTACACTTGTGTCAATACACAGGAAAAAAACCAGCCCCACAGGCATAAAAATACTTCTGTTCCCCTCAGCTCCCAAAATACAGCAACAAAAGGGATCTCCTAGTCCCGGACTCCACTATGACAGGCAGTAGCTCTGTATAATACTTGGAATTAATTTAGCAAGCTCTATTTTAAAAAACACGTCCCGATTTTTGCCCCCAGCATTCCCATTATGAAAGGCTGTTTTAGAACATCACTGTTCTGACAATCTGAAACTTTCTTTCATTTTCCTGCCTAATTTATGCCTGGCCAGTTTTATACTTGTGTTGTTATACCAGTGCCATTCTTTAGTTTAAAGAGTTCCCTTCCCTCCTGATGTTTGTTCCACAATGATACATTAACTGAACTGTCACATAAGACACGTTTAACCTAGTTTTATCATTAAAAGATAAAGACTTTATCTAATTATAGATGGATTTTTAACTCCTCAAGGAAGAGGCTGTGTTTTTATATTGTGCTTAATTATAGAAACGTATGGCAGAAAGGCATTTAATGGGATCAGAAGCAGGATCAAGTATACTTAAAAAAGTATTTGTCCTAATAGTTGTTTGTCTAACTCACTCCTAAACTCCACCGAGAAAGAGATTGCCACAGCTTCCCTACACAGCCTGCTTTTACCCTTCCAGGAATTAGAAGGGCTTTCCTAATAAACATCTTAAATCACCCTCACTATAAAATCAAGCAATTTCTTTCATGTACACCAGCAGCTATGGAAAACACCTCATCAACAGCCTTTTTATAAGCACTGTTTATGTGTAAGACAACTTTCTGCATCCCATTTCCATCTCTCCTCTCCTAAAATAAACAAAAGCAGTGTCTTCAATCATTGTTTATAAGACTTGTTTGCCCAACCTCTTATCATTCACTTTTTTCTCCCCCTACTGGACTATCCCTCCAAAAATTTTAATGGGTGTAGACAAAGTTTTGCATCAGTTCCAGACACCCACACTTGGCTGAAACTCTGCCATCCCTGAGCAGATTGTAATAATTGCCTCTCATATCTGGCAAGGAGCACTCTTGTTAATACAGTGTTGGATACAAAGAGTTGTTTTGCAGCAGCATTGCGGGGTTGATTCGTATTCTACTTGTGCATCAGTGCAACCCCAAGGTCTTCTCCTAATGTACTGCTGCCTCGTCACACATTTCCCGTTTTGTGTTGCGTTTTGCCTATCTAAAAGTAGTGCTTTGCACTTATCTTAATTTCATCTCTCTTGCTTTAAGGTAAGATCCCTAATTTGTGATGGCTGTTGTAAAAGCTCAGCCTTTTCAGCAAGGTCCCATATTTACCTGCCACTATGACAGGTAGTGTTTAAGATCTCCAGAGAACAGGGGTAGAACACACCTATTGAAGGAGCACGCTGCTCTTCAGCACAGCTCAGCTAGGACATGGATGCAGTTTCACACCAAAATAAGTGACTATTCTCATTAATATTTGGGTTAAGTTCTCGTAGTTCTGATTTTCAGAAACAACTTTTCCTGAAACAACTCATGTACCTTCCTCCTGAGTGACCTTCTACGATGGCATCTTCTAGTGACCTACCATAAGATGTGCCCTTCAAACATTATCTGCAGCAGCAAAACCCTTCCCATTCACCACACAACACTTCTTTCCCTACTCTATGGTAGGCTCCTCACCCCTACCAACACCTTAAATCAGCCACTGCCTTCAGGTAGGACCTCCAATTTCTGCAAAACCTCTACATGATACTATCCCAAGCTCTCATACACTAACACAGTGACATGGATTTCTTTTAAAGGCAGAATAAACAAGGAGTCAAAAAACAAAACTACCTTGTGGTCATTGTGTCCTCGTAGCACAAGGTCCTCCTCTGTTCTGATGTCCAGCATCTTTCAGCATCAGTATGGATCACAAAACAAACAAAACCAAAACAATTTATGAGTACCCTCTTTCCCCTTCCACAAATGTTAGCCAGGGCATTGAAAGGCTCTCAGGTGTCTCCCAGCCTGCACTGCCCCAGCTGAGCACACTCAGCAACCAGGTGTCCTTCCTCTCCAGTCACTCCAAAACCCTCTCTGAAATTGAGGGCAAACCAGAAGAGCGAGCCCTGGGACCCTTTGTTCTGCCTTTCAGCAGAATAAATCCTCTGCATGATCCCAGTGGTCAGGGAACAAGCAAACAAAACACTTTCACGACTCACTTTGTTTTGACATAATTCCAGTTCTTCCCTCCCCAAGAAACCACATCTGATTTTTGACAGAAAGGGCAGGGGCTTTGTGGGTTTTGAAGAGAAAATCCTGCCAATTCTCATTTCCCTTTAGGCCACGGCACCATCCTAGCAAGCTTTCGCCTAAGGATTCCAGTGCACACCCTGGGGCTGTTAGCTCCCACAGCAGTGCATTAAGACACAGGGGCAGCAGGACCAATGCATGGAGCACGGAGAGGTGGCCAAGTACCTCTCTGTCATTCGTCTTGGAGGCCAGGAGACCAGCAGAGAGCTGCTGCGTGCTCAACTAAAGTCAGAATGAGTGTGACAGCAGGCTTAAGGCAGAATATAACGCAGATGGAGCCTTGGCTTGCCAGACCACTTGGGGATGGCTGAGCCTGCTCAGGTAGCAGGACGGTTGTAGGCTGGGTAATTGCATTCTTGCACCTCTTGGAGAGGCCTTGACCATGCAATAAGTGTCACAGTCATTCCATGGTGACTATCAGCTTATTATGAACCAAATGATAAAAAAAATAAATCATAGGGCTGCTTGATGCTGATAGCAAGGCAGAGTGAGCAGTGTGTCAGCAGAAGCATTGGGCTAAATGGAGCAAAATGAAGTCAGGCAGTGCTGCTGCTCCTTGCAAGAGTGATCCTTCAGGATGTGGCTGGAAAGCTGCTCTGAAGCACTGCCATGGACAGCACGCTGGTTCTCTGCCCAGATCTCTCACCCATCAGAATTTTCCAAATGGCATTTTCTTTGTGTTTGCTCGAGCACAGAGCAAGCCTTCCTCCATTCCCCCTGTGCTGCCTGCTCTTGTTCTCCTGCCTGCTCCCCGTTCATGCTAAGGTGGGGCAGGATCTTTCCTGCTTGCCAGAGGTGTGAAGCCAATGTAAATTACTTCCCCTTTTGCATTGAGGGAAAGTCTTATTAACAATCTGTCAGTTGTAGACAGCTGCCAGGATGCTTTGTAAGAAGAATTAAATCAGGCTCAACCTCAAGATAGATTCTTGTCCCTCTTGGGGGGCCCCTAGCAGGGCACTAGCCTTTGCTAGTAGATCAGCAGTACTTTTGTGTTTTTGTTTGTTCCCCCTCCCCAATCAGTTGAGCTGTGTCATTTAAAGACAAGCATGTAGAAGAAGTTGTGGCAGCATAAAACTGTCCACTGTCACTGAATACTAGGATCATAAGAAAATTGTTTCCCAGGCTTTTAGCCAGAGACTTCTCACGTTAAGCTCATGAAGTAATTACTTTCATCTTTGAAATTCACCTACCTCCAGTATTGGGAATTGGTGGTCAGTGGAGACCAGCAAAACCTCCAAAACAGTTTGGGTGCCAGGAGAAAACAGTAGCCCTCATAAATAAAAGAAACAAAGAGGGCATTTTAAATGACAGAATAGGATTATCTGCTTTGCAATCCAGCCCTGATGCTGGTAATACTTCCAGGACTTCCCTCACTGGCTTACTGGTCTCGCTCCACACACATTGGACTCAGCTTCCAAGTGGAAGTAGTAATCATGGCACTGCAGTGGCAGTGGCCAGGTAAGTTACAACTATTGTTTCTATGGGATGCTTGTTTTCTCTGTTGACTTCTCCAGTGCTGCATATCATCAGGTTTGCTTCTGTTGTGAGGCCTGATGAGCTCCCAAGACACAATTATGATGCGACCATTCAAATCCATGTGGAATTCAGCAACCTCAGGCTCCAGAAGCTGCATGCATTTATCTTTCCCTACAGGGGCAGGAAAAAAAGACTTACTGCACACAAATAAAATGAATAGCTCCTCAGATCCCTTCTCACCTCACTCCCCCATCCTCCAGAGCCTCTGCAGACTGCATGTTAGCAGAAACTAGCTGTGTTATGGATTTGATTTAATATGGTGACAAAGCAGTTTGCTCTCTGAGTCTGGAGTCCCCCTGGGTATTCTCTGCTCTGCAAGGCTTCACCTATTTTGCATTAGCTTTGACCTAATTCTCAATGAGGTCACGCTGGTGGATCAGGGGCTGTGCAAGAGCAACTGCACTGCTCTTTCCTTTGAAAGGTTAGCCTGAAACTACAGGCTTTGAAAAGGGGGATAAAGATTGGCAGTAATGCCAATTCCTTTGAGAGAGACAGGCCTGAGTACTGGCAATGCTGGGCTCACAGCCAACAGCAACAGCATCTGCATGATATTCCCCATTTGTCAGACAGCAGCAGTTGTCCTGTTGTCCTGAGCAAAGTGCAGAATCCATGTCCAGGTCCTCAACAAGCTCCTACCCCAAATGCGTGAGTCCTTCCACAAACACCCATCCAGGCTCTAAACCCAAATGGACAAGAAATGTATTCCAGGTAACTTCTATCAAGCATGGGGAAACAACAAATGGGGAAAAAGCTGAAAGAGTTATAGATACTCTATGTAGGCAATAGTGAGAAGGCTGGGATGGAAAAGAGAGAAGAGTATATAAGGTAAAATGGCAGTGGTCTTGAATGTAAGTTGTAATTTTGTGCCATAGATCCTGAAGAAAACCAAAGATATCAGCAAACCCTCCTCTTCAGCCTCTTCAACATAGATTGAATCAATCCTGAGAAGGTGGAGATAATGAGAAAGAGAAATTCCCCTGCATTGCTGGTCTGCAGAAGGCAGATGTGACGTGCTGAGGCTGCTTGCCATGGTGCCCCTGGATAATGTGAATGCATGAATTCACACAGAAAGCATAGCTTCAGTATGCTGCATCAGTTCAGGGCTTACACTTCATATGACCATCCCTCCTTGCCCTGCTTCTGCAGTTATCCATGGTCACCTCAACAACTCCTCTTCCCCAAGAAGAATAGCCTCAGACTTCCTCAGAGCATGAAAACCTTTGAGACTGAAGTGGCAGAAACAGAAGCAACAGAGACATGTTCTCTACAAACATTCAAATGGTAATTTATAGGCAACAGCCTTTCTGACGGGAAAAGAAAGCTGTTATCTGAATACCCTTGGACCCTGGCTGTGTTCCTTACTGCCTTTACAGCAGCAACACCGGCTGCAGCTCCATGGGGGAAGGTTTTGTGAAAGAAAGAAGTGGTGAAGACAGCGGAAATTAGGAGGTAGCAAGAGTCCTTCCGTTTCCAGTCATTTCTGTTCCATTCCCATAGCCTTCAAGCTGAGATACAGCTATGCAGGGTCACAGCTGTATTAGACAGCTCTTACGCAAATCACAGACACACTCCCATGGAAACATGCTCCTGGCCTACGCTGATGATTTGCCTCATGCAGAACTGACACATTTTAAGATCTAATTATTATCACAAAGACCTAAACATCATGGAGCAGGCTCCCAGCCTTTGCTCATCAATACCCAACTGCTCCCACTGATTTCTTCTCTCGGAGCAGCAGTTTGTTTGCTGTAGGATCAGTCTGTCATTTTGAGCTCAGAAACTAACAAACAAGAAGAGGCTCAGCCCAGTTTTTGACAACTCCCTGCCAGAGGCTCAGATTTGATGCCCAAATCTGTGACATTCTGGGTATTTGAATCTCAGTCCCACGTGAGCCAGGAGAGATTTTGGTTCTTGCCAGTCAGTTCATGGCCTAAAAGGTTACAGTTTCTGCTGAAGATCAATCGAACTTGAAACGGATATGAAAAAATCCCACCTCCTTTAGTTTTGCTCATAAATAGCCTTTGTCCCATCAGTGCTGCTGTCAGGATGCCCTGCATAGCATGCAGCAGTGCTCTAGGAGGGAAGCATGCTCAGTTTGTCACTGAGAAGGGAAGCCAAGGCATCTTGGATTCCTCCAGAGTTGTCACTCCCTTCTAGCTGGCTGGATTAGGACTGTCTGTTAAAAGGAACAGTTCAGCTACAGCTTTTATAGCACAAGTCTAATAGGAAGTCTCGTGTGCCAGTGTGCTCTCAGGAGTTTGCAAGACATCAACCCCCATGCAAGCTGGCTGGATGCTTCTCCAAAATCAGCCTACACACCTTGGCAGCACAGCCTGTCACTGATCCCTAGAAAACAACGCTCTCTGAGAACTAAAAATAGATGCTATTTTTCAAAAGAACAAATTCATTACTCCTAAATTTCTCGTATCAGAGCTATTAAGTCTGTGCTTTGCAGCTGCCCTAAAATTGGCTTTTCAATTTCATTTACCTGTTGCCACACACATTGAGATATCAGACTGAAATATCCAGACAGCATCTGCAAATTAAGTGGGGTATGAACCTTCTTAAGCCACAGAGAAGCATGAAGGTCAGGTGCAGAGACTTAAACTGTTAGTTTGTTGCTCACAGATGAACAGCCCCACCTGAACTAAATGCATTCAGCAAAACCAAATGATAAGGAGTAAGTAGTTGGGTATTTCAGCAAATCAGATTCAGATCCCCTTCTCTTATTAAATTCCATATTTTCCAAAGGTCATAGGCAGCACTGAGGTCTTCATAGCTGCTTTTAATGCTGTGGAAATTCATGCCCTGGAACTCTCAAGAGAAAATGCAAAATAAAATATAGAATTGCTCTCTCAGCACAAAATACTAATATTACCAACCAATATGCCTGTTTTGTGCAGTCTTGTCCATTAAGTACATTCCATACTTTTAGAAAAAGCATTCAACAGTTTTATCCCTCTACTACTCTCAGTTTAGCTTTTATCATATGCAAAAGGAATAAGACAAAGAAGTCAGAGATGTTTCCACTGAAATCAGTGCATTTTCCCGGTGAGAAACCACAATGGATTGGCTCATTACAAGCCTATTCATCACCATGAGAAGAACCTTTTTGTGAGCATCATGTCCATTAGGGTGATGCCATGATGCCAGCTTCCACTGAACTTAAATGAAAAGATCTCTGTGATCTCTCAGAAGCTGTATCTGATCTGAAACAAACAAACAAAACAACACACAAACAAACATCTTCCCACCCAATTGCAAGAATCCAAGTCAAATACCTGGCACCATATGATCTCATTGTAAAATTTCACTTTACCTGTTATACATCTTCCCCTACCTTGTAGCTTCCCTTCCTACCCTTCCATCCAAGATGTCAGCTATAACAACCCTTTATACTTGTTTGACATTTCTGAGCTTGGTTGGAACTCAAAGGCCAGGTTAAAAAAAAAAAAAAAAAAAAAGGAATTTCTTATTTGAACTTCAGCTCTGGTTCAATTACAGCCTGGGGCTAAGGCTCAGGTTGATTTCATTTCATCCCAACAGCCTATTTCTTCTTTAATTTACCCCCCTGTCCTTGTACCTGTTATATAGATGTACAGAAATCAAGAAGGCTTTAAATTTGCAGGCCCTCATTAAACAAGGCTCAAAGGCGTTTCAGGCCAAACACAGATGTGTCTATTTCATTTCATCCATGTATACTTGAGCCTTCAGTGACTTTAACTAGCACAGTGACTACAACAAAGATCATAAATTAAAGAACATTTTTGTAGCCTAGTCTGGTTTCCCTACGATAAAAAAAAGAGTTTTAAAAGGTGAGGAAATACTCACTGCATTGTGTTGCTATCAACAGACAATCCCTCTAGCTCAGCAGTCTCATTTTTTATCACACACACACAGAGCTCACAAGATTGTAATCAATTAAGCATTTTGCTAAAGCACTTAGTCAGAATGGGAACATCTGGAGTTGAGATTCAATTGTCCAGAACTGGCTGCCTGCTAATTAATATTCCTTCAAATGGCTCTTCTATGAAGGTGTCCCTCCTGTTTCACCAGCCATTCCCCTGTGGCTTGGATAAAACATTGAGTAGTCGCTCATCCTCCAGCCCAAGCCTTGTATAGAGATGATGGGGACAGAAAAGTTGAGCTAGAGAGCTTGTGTTTCATCACTGCCCCAGGCACATCCACCAAGACTGAGTATGGAAAACACCACCTCATTTCAACAATAACAAAACAAAAAAAGCACATGAAGGAAATACGTTAAAATTGCATCCATAAGACAAGTACAAGGAGGATGGACTCACCACTGCAAGACTTCATGAATATTCACTTCCAGTTCTAATACCTGCATTTCACAATTCTCTCCAAAGGGTCACATCATTCAGAATCCTTTGGATTATGCTCTGATGCAACTCAGACATGTATCTTTTGCCATCGCTAATCAGGCCAAGCCCTATAGCTCTGTCTAGCTTATATGTGCAAGTTCAAGATCTTCAAGCAGAAACGATGTCTATATAATTGCTCCACACATAGCGGTTGCTGCTCCTTCATGCAGACCTAAAAGCATCTCCCAATGAACTGCAAACATTTCACTATCACCTTGAGTGCTGTGCAGTGAGGGAGTCCCTTCAGATGTCTGATGATTACATCTTGTTTCAAAGAAACCATGCTTCCTAGGTGCAGGAAAACATAACTAGATCGGAAGACTGTATTTCAAGCAGGGATGCGTCCACAAGTATGATAGATCATATGCTAAGTATAGATTATGAGCAGCTAGATATCTTCACCCAAGGAACTCTGTGTACTTCTCAACTTTAGCTGAGCCTGTCCACTATTTTCTTATCCTAATTTTGTCCCAGTTCATCACCGCTGACACACTGCACGCTGGTTTCGAGCTTAGTCCCATTTTAACAACTCAGTCCCTGGGCACTTTTGTGTGGTGGTTTCACCTTGCTGTACAGCTGAACTCCACCACAACAGCTCTCTCACTCTCCCTCCTTGAAGGAAGAAAGGAAGAAAATACATTAAGAAATGACTGAAGGGTAGAGATAATGACAGGGAGATTGGTCACCAATTATTGTCGGGGCAAAACAGACTCAATGTAGGGATATTAATATAATTTATTGCCTATTACTAACAGACTAGACCAGTGAGAAACTAAAAGCAAACTGAAAACTTCTCTCCCATCCACCCTATTCTACCTTCTCACCGAGCAGTGCAGGGGAATGGGGGCTGTGGTCAGTCCCTGATGCTTTGTCTCCACAGTCCCTCTCTGCCCCTGCTCCATATGGGGTGCTTCTGACAGGATGCTGTCCTTCCCAAACTGATCCATGCGTCCCCTACAGGTGGCAGCTCCCTCCAGACCCCCAGTTCCTGCGTGGGCTCCTCTCCACGGGCTGCAGCTCTGGCCCCATGCCTGCTCCTGCTGGGGCTCTCCATGGGCCGCAGCCTCCTCCAGGCCACATCCACTTGCTCCACCGGGGGCTCCTCCCTGGGCTGCAGCATGGAGATCTGCTCCACGTGGGACCCATGGGCTGCAGGGGGACAGCCTGCTCCACCAGGAGCCTCTCCAGGGGAATTGCTGCTGCATGCCTGGAGCACCTCCTGCTGCACTGACCTTTGGGGCTGCATCATTCACTGACTCAGCTCTGGCCACCAGCGGATCCCTTCTGGAGTCGGGTGGATCTGGCTCTGATCTGACACGGGGCAGCTTTGGGGTCTGCTCACACAGACCACCCCTGCAGCCTTCCCTTCCTCCCCCCCATCAAAAACAAAAACAAAAAAAAAAACACCTCACCACATAAAGCCGGTACATTTTGTTGCTCTCTTCATTGAGCTCTGCCCTGGGGAAGGGCAAGAAAATGAAAATGCCCACACAGCTTGCAAGTCCAGATATGTCTATTTGATTTCAAGTGCATTTCCATCCTCTGTAAGCTTCCAACAGGGAGAAAGGGGGCTGATTCTTTGCAATCTCATTCTCACTGCTCTTCCTCCTAGTGCTGTGGAAGCATGACGTTGCCTTCTCAGCAAACACGGCCTGGTTCCTCAGGGTCCCTGCAGTGCTTGCTTAGCTGAGCCCCATAAAAATCACATTCAAATCACACTAAGACAAGAGAAAAATCAGAATGTGCCCCTTTCATACCTGTCTTTATTTATTTGCTTTCAATAGAACCTGTCACCCAGATGAATTTTGGTTTTTATAGAGCTGCCTCTCTTCCCTCTGCAATTTGGGTCAAATCCTATCACTGAGCTCTGCTAAAGGTGTTGCAATATTAGCATTGCTATCCCCAGCCTGGTACAGATGTGACAGGTAAACATTGCTGAGCTGTGCCTCAAATACAAGCTGAGAACACCAAGCAGGCTGCAGAAAAGAACTGAAACATCCTAGCTCAGCTGGCTCCAGGCAGCCTGAAGCTAGATGGTGATGAGCCAGACAGCAACCAAGTACTACCCAGAACTTGCTGGACCAACCCCTGCAAACTCTACATTTCTGGTCTCAGAGTCTTCTGGGAATCCTTCTCTCTGTCAAGAGATATGCTGGAACCATCAGTCTCTAAATCAGAGCAGACATAGGGCCAGAAGGAAATAAAGGACGACAGTGGAAGGTCAAATGGACAAGGGAGGTAAAACTCACAATGAAATAAAGAGAAATGAGGCTTTTTATTGGGCCCATTCTGATGATGCACAGGTGAGAACACAATAAGGGATGCTCTGAAATGTAATTCATGCTGGTTATTCCTTAGAAATGGCTGTGTTTCTCCAAAAAGAAAGCTCCCATCCTCATTTTTTTATGACTGGAAAAATAGGAAGTACAGAAAAAAAGGGGATGGAGGCATTACCCACATGGGCCAAGAGCTTGGAGCTATGGATCAGCCGCAGAACAGGTTATGTTACTTTGGGGAACACAACTGGTGGCAATCATACTCTTCATCAGGAACTTCTACCTTGTATTTAATTCAGAGCACCTATGGTTTTAAAGAAGCATCTTCAGCATAGAAAGGACTCTTTAAAGTTTACTACACCCAGAGGAAACGTGCAGCAAGAGGAAGGAAACAGTTCTCCACAACAAGCACATGGGATTTCTCCTTTTCTAGCTTTTTCTCCTTTCTATCATTTTCTTTCTTTCCTTTATCTCCTTTTCTATCATCCCCCCTTTCACTTCACCTCATGTCCACCCCTCCTTTGCTCCGTATCTCCAAACCTAAGAGAAGGAAATGCATTAAGAAGCCTCCTATTCATGCTGCTCAGGGTCTCCCTCAAAGGTTCAGACCTCTTTTTCCCCTTATTACATTTATTATCCTTCTCATTGTTATCCCGATACCTCAGAGTCTGTGTGGAACCTTGAGGATAGACCCCATATGGAAAATATGAAACGAGTCAGTCAATACATGGAGGACATACACCTTGGAGCATGTGGGACATGTGCTGACTAACACTGTAGATAATGTCAATAATAATGCTCTATAGCACACACAGTCTGGGCTGCTGAGCCTTCCAACTGAGGAGTTAAATGCAGGCCTAGCTGCTGCGTTGTGTTTTTACTGTGACATAAAAATAGAGAAGATGTAATGGGATTATGCTTTCAAATGGGCTTCCAACTGTGCCACCTGGAAGTCAAGGAGATGCGGGAGGACAATAAAGAAACCATTAGGTCATAAAAGCTGCAGGAAAAAGCCAGCCAGTATTTGATAACCCAGGTCTCCACTCTTCAAGGTACTAGTGCTCAGAGCACTGCACCCTGCAATCTATGGAAATGCTCATGGTTTATTTCTGAAAATTGCCACAGCCAGCAAGTTTCAGGCTCTTGGAGTGAGCTCAACAAATTGCCTCTTGGTGGAAAATAAGTCTTGAAGACAAACCAATAATTGTACCCAATGTCTGAGCCCTGGGAGACTGCACACATTTTCCACATCCGTTCTGGAACTGAGACTCGCTGCCTTCCTGCCCCCACAAAGGTCTCACCTTTGAGGTGATTTAAATCTCTCACACACACGGGAAGCCCATGCTGTGGGTTGATTTAGCAGCTAGGGTTTTGTGGTCTGTAGCTGAGAGAGACTTGTGGAAGATACTTGGCAAAGCAAATAGTACAGAAGAGCCAACAGATAGCCTTCTCCCTTTCACACCCTCTAAGGAGCCCTTTGCTTCTTATCAGAACAGGAAGGGAACAGACATCCTTACAGCCCCTCCAGAACACAATCAGACCCTCTCTGAAGGCCAGGGGTTGAATCCCTAAGCAATGAGCTACAAACATTGAGTATTTCTGAACTCATTTGTCTGATGATAGGATTCAGGCCTTATTCCAACCTGCAAATGGGATGTGCTTCACTAGTTCTAAATCACTCAGCAGGTGATAAGTGGTTAACGCCTGGAGCCCTGAGGTGCCTTCAAAACATAATTGCTTATTAAAATAAAACAATAATTAAGTGGAGGACACAGAACCTTGTGATTTCTGAAAACTGGATCATTTTTTACAATGAATCCCTGAGGCTGAGAACAGACAAGGCATAGCCACAAGGCAAGGGAGAGAGACTGAGTGAAACCTTAAGCATGTATTGCTGTGGTGGCTGAGGAAGAGAGGAAATGGTAGGACTTGAGAGTACTCACATGAAGAATGCTACAGGAAGGATGCTACAGAAAAGGCATAGGTGCATTTGATGAGCAGGGAGCCACTCAGGTTTTCACTGGGGAGAGAGGGGACCAAGCTTCAGGCTCAAGAACTTAAAAAAATAAAAAAAATCAAAAACACAACAAGACAATCACATGGCATCTTTTCAAAATACTGGAGAAAGAGGAAGGAGTTTACTTGGTGACACTAATCTTCTCATGTAGCCGTGGCCTTGATTATATGGATGGAGGTCCACAGCTCCTCAGTTCCCTTCAGGCTCCTCATGAGCTGTCTCAGAACCTGGTACTTGGCCCAGAGCCTTCTGGAACCAGCATAAAAATCAACCTGCTCACGCTCCTAGCACTATTCATCAATGATTGATCTCTGTGTGGAGATCTATATGCCAGAAACTCACAAGCATGCCATCCCTCACAGAGTTTTTGATATTTCAAGTGCTATTTTTATTTTTCTTCCTGAATTTCCCATCTTCCTCTCCTTCCAAGAAGAGACCAGAAGCCTTCACTGCTTCTTCAGGCAAGATCTACCAAACACCACACACCTCAAGAGCTTTGATTAGCCAGAGTAAAAAACACTTCATTAACAGCCCTGTAAATAAATACTTGGTTGTTTTCATTCTCTTCACCACAGTGTGAGCTGCATGGTTTTAACCATGCCTTTGGGCTTAATTCTGATTATTTTGTTGCCAACTGTAGGATATATCATTACTTACAGTGCTGTTATAAGCTATTACTTAGTCCTTCAGGTCAGCAGGTGATGAGGGAGCCCTTGTTTGTTACCAGCTATCTGTGCCCCTGCTTCTCATATGATGACAAACTCCTTCTGCAAGCCCTGAGCTGAGAATTAATGAGAAAGCATCAGCATTATTTAGGTGGAGAAGGAAAGGCCCTAACCTTGCATCTCCTCCAAATTTGTATGCCCGTAGCAGATTTAATCCCACAGAAGAGAAGCATGGACATACAAGTGGAAATGTCCCCATGTACCCTTTAAACATTTTACAAGTTCACCAAGGCCAGTAACAGAGGAATAGTATTACATGCAGGGCACCTTCCCACCTACAGCAAGCTCTGCCACAGCCCCAGCTGGAAAGGCTCATCACAAAACTGCCTAATGTTAATTGGCCCTTTGTTAACAGCCTCAGCAGAGAGTCAAGGCTGAAACTGGAACACGTAACAGAGCAGTTGTCTCCAGTTCACTCCAGAGACAGGTCCCCTTCCAGGCCAGGGTAAGAAGAAAACCAGACTCCATTGCCTGTCCCACAGCTGTCCCCAGAGCTCCCCAAGCTGGCAAGAGATACCAAAGAGTTTTAGCTTCTAAACATTTCCACATTGAAAATGACTGCCAGCACTTCTCCGGCCTCAGCAAGCAGGAAGGAGGCAGCAAGCAGCTAAATGCAGAGGCTATTTTTAACCTGGGCTCATTTCTTAGGGAAGAAATTATTCATAACCTGTATGCATGCAGTGCATCGGATACAAGACAGGCTTGGCTGCAAATGCTCATTAATGGAGCTGCCAGCTCTCTCCTTGCTATGCCGGGAAGCAAAAAGCTCCTCTCACAGTCTTACCAGGGATTGCAGGGAAACCCTGGAGGTGTGAGATAACTTGCCTCATCTCGACCTGTGCTGCTGTTGCTGCAGTAGAAGATAAAGCAGGGGCTTTGATGCACATTATAATTTTGTCATCAGCTGCCCATCTTCCATTCCATTTCCACTCATGCTCAGAGACATCCTTGTGGCTTTCTTGCAGCTCTCGGCTCTGTTCCTTGCAGCCAATATTTTGTCTACTATAGTGTGAACACACTGGGTCCTGCACCCTTCTGGGAGGTCCTCTTTGAAAAGCAGACACTTCCTTAGCCTGAGGCAATTCACATTTATCTCCAGTCTTTTCTCTACATAGAGAAAATACGCATTTCCTACACTTGGAAGCCCTTTTCTTGCAGCCCTCTAATTTCTCCTACCACTTACATCCTTTGCTATAACCAGTGGTCAAATGCATCTGGCCCAGCAAGGGCATGAACCACTTTGAACTGCAGTCCTAATAATTGGGTTTGGCAGGCAATATTTGGCTTTAAGACCTCTCATCCTTTTGATTTGACTTTTACAAAGTACATGCTCAAGGATTTCAACTCAGAAGGTTTTTTTTTAAAAAATAAAAAAAAAAAAAAAAAAAAAAAACACCCACAACTATTATGATCACCTAATCTGACCTCCTACTTAGTTGTAGATATAAAAATTCACCCAGAGGTCTTTTACTGAGCCCAGGAACTTCTTGTTGAGCTCAAACACCTCTTTCAGAAAAGCAATCTGAACTTGATATATTGGATTTTAGTAAAAGAGAGCCTATCACATCCCTTAGGCAACTGCTCCAGGGGTTCATCATCCTATTGTTAAAAACATCCACCTCATTTCCCAATTGGAAATCAATGTTAGACAAACACAGGCACTGGATCTTTTTACAACCTTTTCTCCACCTAAAGATCCCCCCTAACATTAGGCATTGTGTATTTTCTTCTGAACTGAGAGCAAGCTACTCCTACCACCTATGGAGTGTGCCAGTTTTAGAGCAAGATACACACAACAGATAGATAGCAGTTCTAAAAGACACAAGTTCATCATCAGTCTCAGCTTGGGCAGTTTAGCTTTTCAGTGGTTTTCTGCCTGGAAAAAATCCCACTCCCATGCCTGTCCCTATGGTCAGGTGGCTGCTGTCACACCATCACATCTCAGCCAACTCAGAGGTGCTGTGTGCCACTGACCTCATCCTAACAGCTCTTTTGCTCACATTAAGGATAAAGGCCATGTTAGCAAATGGGCTTTTGGTTTGTGTTAGTCTGCCTCTCCTGCTGTGTTTCAGGCTCCAAAAAACCTGAAACGTAATTGGAAAAAAAAAAAAAAAAAGAAAGAAAAAAAAGAAAAAAAAGAAGCTTGTTTTAGCTGCCTAAAATTGGGCTGGGAATCTCCAGATCCCTTGAGATGGAGCTATGCACTGGGGAAAGAGGAAGAAAAGAGAAAGAGCCAAAGCTCAGAAGTCAGCCAAAAATATTTAGGCTCTGGGCTTAGCTCACAAACAATTGCAAATGGTGTTTTCAATCTGCCGCTTAATGACTCCTGGGATCCACGGATCTCTTCTAAGAGCTCATAACAGGTAGTTAAGAGAACAAACAGAGACATGAACTCTTATAAGAAGATTCATTACATCACTCAAAAATTTGGGGGAGCCCTATTGCAAGTAGGACCGTACCCATTGATCATAGGACATGGGTACAACAACAAAGCTGAAAAGGTGTTTCTACCACTTTTCCTCTATCACAAAAATCATCTATTTCTTAGTGGAAAAATTACCATTAAGAAATTATGGAGGATTCCAGCTACCCCCAGGAAATGACTAGAAAAAATAAATATATCTAATCAAAATATAGCTTTTGTTAATTACTCACACCAGGCCAACAACCCTCATCCAGGGCTTCCTCTGGAAATAACATGAGAGAGAAGAAAAAAATGGAAAAAAAAAAAAATGCAGGCTACAGATAAGAAATTGTTTAAAGTGAAATCAAAACCTGTAACACATCTCACAGCTAAAAGCCATCTAGTGCTTAGAGTCCAAGAGAAAAGCCCCTCTTCTGTCTCAAGCAAGCCTAAAACTTAGCACCTCCTTCAGGGGTCTTTTCAGTTTGCTGAGGAAATGAAGGCAAGTGATTGACCAATGCCCAGCATCTGAGACACTTTGCTAATCTGGAGGTCCCTGCACTCCACCAAGCAGGTGTGTGCCTCTCCCAGGTGGGTGAGAGGACCACAATTCTCCCAAGTTTCCTCCTCCCCAAATTTATTCCATGAGCTTGCAGTCCAGCAAGCAGAAATACACCACTTATTGATCTTGTCAAGGGGAGGGAGATAGTACTAGTGGGATGAATTAACCAGAATATAAACAAAAGCCCAAGGTGCAGCAAAACATAATAATAAAAATCCATCTGTATAAGGAGCTCTAAAAATATATATATCTATCTTCAGATCCTGTGGTGTATGCCCACCTCCATCTTTCCCATGGCTATCAGTCTTGCACTGCTATCCTGAAACTTCCTGAAAAGAAATATGAGGAGGGTTATTTTTATTATTATTTTTAGCTTTTTTTTTTTTTTTTTTTTTTTTTTTTTAGAAGAAGTACTGAGCAATCTTCGCATGAATCCATAAAATATAATGTTTATTATCCCCCCATCTGCTTTCCCACCAAATGGCACATATTTGCAAAGCAGTCCTTGGAGGCAAGGGAAAAGAAGGAAAGAAAGAAAGTTGCTGTGAAGAAATCCAGAGTGATGGGAAGATCTTAGGGTAGCTGTTGTAATTTATAATCAGCCCATTAAATACAGAACGCTAATGCACAGCTGCTGAGAAAACCTGTCCAATATGTTTTTGCAACAGCAAAAAAAGGCCTCTGAGGTCATCTTGGCGCCTACGTTATGCTACAAAGAAATTGTCTAATTGCAGAACCTTGTGTAGTCTTCAGTATTAACCTCTTTCCCTCACAGCCAGCCAAGCAACACAGTTCTCTGGTTTTAAAAAGTCTGCAAAAGGAGGACCAAGGGAAAACGGATGATTAAACCAACATGAAGATTTTCTACTGTTGATCTTATTTTTATATCAGAAATTACCTGTTTTCTTCCCTGAGCAGAGGACCAGGCCAGTGACAAAGCAGGACTTACCATGAGACTCCCTTCTTCCATCCAGCTTGCCAGTCTCGGCCATAAAGTCTCTGTAAATTTCCTCAGCCCATGCGTTTCCATAGTCTTAAGGTTCTCAATGCCTTATTATTCCAGGCTCAGAAGGACCTTTATCCTGCAGGCAGAAAATTATCAACTTCAAGGATCCCCCAGGACAGGTGCAGAAGACAGGACAGACTCCAAGAGGGCATGGTAGGGCAAATGCACCAGAGTCCAGAACTTTCATACACCATTTAATCCTTGTGAGCAGAGGACTGGACAGTGGTTCAGGCAGCTTTTAGGCTGGCTGTTGTTGGAAACCATCTGTAAAGTAGCCCAGTGTATCTGGAGAAGCCATAAAACTTGGAAGGAAACTTGGAGAGACAGCTAAGGAGACCTTTGAGCACGAGTTTCTCAGGCAACTTTGTGGTTTCTAAAGCACCACCATTAAGAGCTAAAATGAAATGACGTCTGTCTCAGAAGTCTAGGACATTATCTGCAAACCTGGGGTGTTGTGCAAATGGGCCCCAGCTGACAGCCAGATCCCAAGGGAGAAAAAAACATTGAAAACTGTATTTCAGTTCTCAGGGGTCTACATGAGAAAGTTCCCCTGCTTCACTTCGCTGCGTCCCTGAAATCTGGGTCTGAAACAGGCCTCAACACTTGCTCATAACTTCCATAACCTGCCTGGCATCCACCCAACACTAGAAACTGTTGCTGCCTCTCTTGAAATTTGGCTCAGACAACACAAATCCCAGCTTCGGGCTAAGTGAATATTTTGCTAACCATTCAGCAAGGCTGGCCTGAGTTCGAGTTTGCAGATGATTTGTTTTCTGTGGGAAGAGGCTAGCCAAACTCACCCACACAACCTGAAGGCTGGTTGCTCAGCCAGAGCAAAGCTAAAGCTGAAGTAGGCTGTCTGTCTGCGTCTGAAGCCATGGCAAGTCTGGGACTGTGCAGACAGACGCTGTACCTGGCTGTTGAGAGCCATTCCAGGCAATCAGCTGTAGGTAGAAGGAGGAGCTTGTGACTTTAGTTGAAAGCACATTAAATAAATTAAGTGAATTATATAGTCTCCTGTATTAGATACTATCATGACATAGCCTTACAAACATGCTAAGTAACCTCCAAACAAACATTTCTTAGTAACCTCCTAGAAGCTTCTGCAAGAAAACAAAAGTACCAATGAACTTTGAATATGCTTCTTAAAGGCAATTGTGCTGAGGCTGATAATCAGAGGACAAAATATTATGGCTGAGTTGGCACCAGTCTGTCCACAAAGCCTTCTCCAATTAAAAGCAAAATGGTCATGTCAAAGATAAGGCAAAGGGTTCCCAAGGTATTAAATCATGTCTAATTAGCAATTGCTAAGAACCAGTGAGCAGTTTGAATTGGATGAGCATAGAAATCTCTCCGTTAACAAAACCATGTTAGAAAATGAAGTTGCTCTGAGCTATCATATAATAGAAAGACTTGACTAGCAATTTTGTTTGGAAGACCTCTGCCCAGTGGCGGTGTCAGCTCCTTCTGTCAGCCTACTGCTAGATTGGTAGCAGCAATGGGATCCAAATGTGATTTTTTTTTTTTTTTTGGTTGTTCTTGTTATTGTTTTCCAATTATTTTCTTGTTCTGTGGTTTAATGTTTGCTTTGCATTTGTGACCACAACTTCCCAGCTTCTGCCTTCAGAACCTGCGATTGCTTCTTGGACTCCCAGCCCAGTACTAACCCCGACTGGACCTATTTGGCTTCCGTGATCCAGACTAGCTGCAGACAGGTTGATGTGACCATAGGAGGTTGTCCTACCTCAAGGACTTATACTTATTCTCCTATCTACAAGAGGGTGACATTGTCACACACAGCTTGGCACTAATGCCATTTTAACCAGAAGAAACATTCACTATCAATTTCCTCATGGTACTACTGAGGCAAGAGGCTTTACGCAAAGTCTCAAAAGCCCACAGATTTTTGAACCTAAACTTGAAAGTTCAGGGTGGAATGATCCCGGTTTTGCCAACATTTCTAAAATTTGCCTCCTTTTGAACCATTGGAGCAATGAGCATATTCTGAACTCCAGTAACTCATGGAATAATTCAGTATATTAGTTTTCCTTTTGAAATACATCTACTGAGGCTACACGTGAAGTATACACTGCCTGGGGCATTTTCTCATATTTCTGCTATTGATTTTGTCCTGATAGATATTTGGCTTCACCATACTGTACAAAATCAGTAAAAGTTGAAAGAGAAAAGCGTCTTTAATTTTCACCTCTGTGAATCAGAATATCCCCATTTGGATGTCACAGAAAAGTCCCAACACCAAAGTGGCTGGAAGGACAAGGGTCATTTTAGAGAGATTGGTAAGTGAAGAAGTTGGAGACAGGATTTTGTGGAAACACTTTACAGAGGATCTGTACTATCCATAGGGAATTTATTAAAGCCAACAATGCAGCTATTCTGTAGCTTTTTGAGGCATATGGAGGATCATGTTTTCAGCCTTTCTCAAGCTTGTTTCCGCACTTGAAATTGTACTTGTTATCCACAAAACTGGCTGCAATTACTGTGCTGGGACAGGTCAGGTTGTCACTGACTATATCTTTGTACACACAGCCTCAGGAAAACTAGACGAAAATGCAAACTGTTTTCTTTTGCATGTGAAAATTGGAATTTTCTATCAAAAATGTTATTCTTGGTGCCTCACCCAGTAAGTTAGCCAGTTTGGAGTGTGAAGTGATATACACCTGCTTTTAGAATGGATTCCATAAGCACCTTGCATCAGTTTTGTCTTTCTTGTACTTCATTCTGGACATAAGAATATGTTACTAGCTCGGTAATTCATTTCAACTTTTAGTTGTGCCTGGGGCAATTCTGAATGGAAGCTGCTGCAATTGTCTGAGTTTGATTTCTCCTCCATCCTTTCTTAGGCTCTTTCCACACTTCTTTCTCTTCTCTTTGTGCAGCTGGATCTGCACACAAAGGATGTGTTTTGCTTTGTGTACCTTTGCCACAGCCAAACATAGCTTGTTTCTTCCCTTCTACACATACTTACAGGGCCCAAAATGGTACAGGTGAAGCAGAGAGCATTACTCTCCCTGCAGGCTCACCCTAAACCACCCAGCCTTGATGGCAGCGCCATCTCCAGCCTAATTCCTCCTCAGCTGAGCCCACAGCCTAGCTGCTCTCCCACCCTTCCCATTATACCCTACTCAAATATCTAAGAGCAGGCAGCATGTAGGTGTGCTGCTTGGACACCCTTTCCCAAACCTAATTACTGTATTTTTTCTTCCTGTGGTTAAACCATTGGTTCAAAAGCAGAGTTATTTTTCATTTTCCAGTTTCTACAGAGACATATATTAAAATCCTCTTTGCAATTTCATACACTGTGACATCCTTTGCTTTAAATTATTCCTGCATCAAGCTTCTGTGTAGGAAAGGAGTTAGCTAATTTTTGAAATTCAGCTAAGAGTGGGCTGTGGACCATGCTCTTGTGTCAATGCAGCATTGATGCTTCCTCATTCTTCCTCCTCCTTTTTGCCCATGCTCATTCACACGTAACAGAAGAAGTAAACAGACTCCTCCATCTTTTTCAGTTCCTGTTGCTACCATTTACCTATAACATTTTTATTTGAATTTATGATAATGACTTTTTTTTTTTTTTTTTTTTTTTTTTTAATGCTTTTTCATGATAGCAGTGGTCTGTCTTTATCTTCCCGTATCAGCTATGTTCATCCTAGCACAGCCAAGCCATGATTGAACCCATTGACCGTTAAAGCACCAATTTGTATTTATTAACATGAAAAGTCTGGCCATGCCCCTGAGCTAAGACATGGAGTGGGACCCTGCTGTGCCAGGCTCTGTGCACACACTCAGGCAGGACACTTTGCTCAGACCCTGGTCCATCACCAGCACAATTTCAAGTGATAAAGGTCTGATTTAATTTGTGAACACATCTCAGTTTATATGAGCACTCAGAGAGTTAAATCTAGCAGTTATTTTTTTATTATTTTTTTTTTATTTTTTTATTTTTTTTTTTTAATAGTGACTGCGTGCGTCTCAATTTCTGTATTATTCACACCTCAACAAATCTTATTTCATTAGATTTTGGGAACTGCAACGGTAATTTTGGTGATTAACTTTAAATTGGGGATAATACACAAGCAGACATTAACATAATGTCAAAACAATTTTGTACAATTGTTACTTAACCTCGGTCAAATCATTTCCACCCCCAGCATCCTCCCAAATGGACCTTTATTAATATGACACAGACAAACACAAGAGAACCCTGGGCTCTACTCAGGGAAATGATTAAACAAGAACACTTATCAGAAATGATCACGCAGGGTAACAAGGCAGCAGGGCAAATCTCTGAATTCTTCTATTCTCAAGGCTGCGTATGGCCTTTGGAGGAGCTACACGAATGAGCCCTTGACAGGATGCTTGGGAAAGGTGCCATAAATTGTCTTGCCTAGATGACAACTAGCGGAGGCTCAGCAGCAAGATGTTTAACTTCTTGCATTTATTATACACAGGTGATTCTTAAAGCTGATGGATGGGTATTAATTACTGTGGAGACTGGAGATCTTTATTTCTATCCTTATGCCACAGCTCAACCTGAGAGAAACCGTTTTTAAGGGCTGAAGTAGAGCTTGTTCTCTGCAGCCTTTTCAGTCAACAGACAGCCCAGAAAAGAAGCATGAAAAGCAACCAGCAGTGATGTGCCAGGGACACGTTGGTGTCTCACACAGCCAGGGCACACATTTTCTCCCACGAAGACTCGCCACCCCCTCCCTGCTCATGTGAGCCCTGTTCATCGCTGTGCGGGAGCCAAATTCCCATCATCCACTGTAATTGCCAGGGAATCCTCCTGGGCTTTAATCTCATTAACTGTCAGGGGAAAGCTAAAGCATTCAGCCAGGTGGCCAGCTTTCAGTCTCGCTGGATTTCCCAGGGCCTGGTCTTGCAATTCCCAGAGCCTTTTTTGCAGTCAGTCAGCAGCAGGGCTCCCCCTGGCACCGAGTGGAGAGGATGCCTCCCTTGTTGTGAGGCTGGACGGAGAGGTGCAGGATTGGTGCAGTTGTGTTGGGGACTGGCTGGTCAGCTACCTGCTTTGCACATGTACTTCCCTAAAAAATCACTTCCAAAGCACAGCACAGATTGGAAGTTGGCTGAAATTTGTGACTTTGATATCCAGCTGGGACCGTTAAAGGAAAATACAGGGTAAATAGGAAAAAAAATTAATTTGTCAACAGGCCATCTTTTATCCAAAGTGCAAGCACAGAGATTAGTACTGTTGGCAGAAGAACTCCCCTTTCCCATCTAGCTGTGATGCTTCTGACCAGCGTGGTGTAACATTAATTTGCACAGCCCTGTATCCTTGGAGAGGAAATCCTTCCCACGGGCTCTGCTTGGGAAGTGATGTGGGTTTGGACAGTGGAGAGGTCCCCATCAGCACCATCACGCCCTGAAAATGTTTAAAAGTTTGAAAATGTCATGTTCCACAAGGTATGTCCTCTTCTCCATGTCCAGCCAGAGATGCACAGGTTTCTGAGATAGGAAGAAGCAGAAAATCAGCTTAGATTCATGAACGGATTCACAAATCTCCTCCTGCAACTACATTCATTCTCAGGAACCTTCATTTAGTTACTCCAAGTTTGAAATATTCAAGACGAATGATTGCTTCTGGCAATGTTGACTTAAATTAATTCTGACATTTATTCCAAAAGTTTGGGAGGGAGGAGGGGAAGGAAGAAAGGCAAAATAACCCTGGTCCATATTTTCTTTAGAAACTGTTTTTTTTTTTTTTTTTTTTAGGTCATTTTTTGTTAGAGTTTTTTTTTTTTGTTATTATTTCACATAATAGGTCTGAATGGAACATAATAAATCTGAGAAGGTAATAAACAGCTCATAAAAAATCACTTTTCAAACTGTTGCTAAAACAACCTCACAACAGTTGGTGCTCTAATGGCTCACTGGAGGGATCGGAGAAGGCTTAGGTGAGCCGTGAGCTCCCGGGTAACAAAAAGGGGTTGTTGTTAGCCCAGTGCCATGGCTTTACATCAGGAAAAGTCAGTACCAGTGCATGGAGAAAGCACGAGGCAACCATTAGGAACTCTTTGCTCCTTTCTTTGCCTTTGATCTCCCCCATTTCTCTCTGTAATACACTGTCATTGCGAAGGTTTTGTGTTTTCTTCACAGGGTCTGCAGTTTATTAGGAGGTCTTGCAGGGAGATGTTTTGTGGTTTGCAGCAGGTGGAGGATGTGGCACAGATGTTCTGGGGAATCGTCTGGACTGAACATCTGCTAGGGGGTTGGCACTGATGTGATGAACAGGATTTGGTGCACAGGATGGTCTCTTCTGCACTGTGTTAAGAGCTCCTTTTCTGTTCGGAGGCCTTTTCTTTGTCAGACAGATGTGACCAGTGCATATGCATTTACCACATCTGCATTTTACTAAAACCACATTTCTTATGAAAAAAAAAAAAAAAGACACTTCTACAAACTCTCGCAGCATGAAAGTGTTTGGCTGAGATGAAACCCTTGCTGCTCCCAGACCTTGCTGAAACAACAAGCCCTCAAACAGAGAGACCGTGAATTAAACAAGCAATCACATTGTTGTCTCCACAGGCACACGGTCGAGTAAGGAGGAACAAAGCGTGAGTCACCGTGACGTGCACAAGCAAAATTATGAATGATGATCTAAAAATAAAATGCTTTCAAATATAGTCGTGTTCCTCCTTCTGACCGAGGAGAATATTCCTCCAGGGGTGCTGATACCTGCTTATCTTGAACTGGGCAGCACATCAGCCAAGAGAAGGGTGCCGAAGCAAGCAGCTCCCTCATGGCCCTGCAGCTGCAGCACAGGATTCAAGCCTGCTCGCTGAAGACAGCCACGCTGTTCCCAAGGCTGGGGCACTATCTAGTTGTGGCATAATCACTCTTCAGTCCTTTGAAGGCCAGACGTTGCCCATTCAGAAGAGGCCTCCTCTGTGTCAGCTCTCTCAAGAGGAGACAGCGTCTAGTGAGACTGTCAAAATGTTACATTTTCAGCCTGGGCTGAATGGAGACAAAAGTTGAGCATTAAATACCACTGCTGATGGAGTCTTTTTCTCTGATAGGTGCTGTGAGTAGCTAACCGGAACACACAAACAGGGCTGCCAGCTTGACGAAGCTCCTCCTAAGCTTTTTAGTGCACTGATATTTCACTGTGTAAATTGCTTCATCCTGAGAGATGGTCCTGCAAGGTAACGAGTGCATAAATCCTAAGGTCTCTGCTCAGTTTTTACAGTTTTTACAGTTTTTACACAGTGTTTACTTGCCTTGCTTGACTAAGGGCAGAGTAAAGCCTAGGCAATGACATTAGCTCTTCTATGGATCAGAGAATGAGTAGCTCTTGATAATATTTCTAGGTATATAGATGTTCCTGCTGTATGTTACCCAGAAGGGGAAGAAGTCCAGAGTCAGTGTAGACTCTTTTAAGACTTATTTGCCAGCCTGGCGGCTTCTCTCTATTTCTCTCTTTCATACACGCAAAAGGCAAAACTCTCTGTGTGCCATACATCACCAGCCTGGACTAGAATCCCTCTGACAGGACTCAGGAAAATATTTGGAATTTTACCTGTAATCCAAATCTGGGTCAGGCTGGCATCCCAAACCAACAACCACAAGTGAGAAGAAGAAGGATATCAGGGAGACATCATGCAGGATGGAATCCACGCTGAGCTAGGGGAGCAGGGAGCATCAGGATTTGGGCTGCCAGTGTGCAGTGCTGGCTCCCCTTGCTGCTTCCCAGATGTAGCAGGTGTAGAGGAGATGACAAATGAGCACCGAGCAACCACGTTAAGTGACTCAGGAAATCTGCAGACATTATCACAAGACACGGGAGTCCAGGACAGTTCTAAGGCTGTGAGACAGTCCTCAGCGCAGAAGACAGCTTCGCCTTGATTTTGAAGACTAAACGCTGCTAACCTCCATGGGCTGGGAAGGGGATGGCTCTCAGATCTTTAGAAGGAACCAGGAAACTACAGCGGTGTCTGACTAGTCTTTTTTTTTTTTTTTTTTTTTTTTTGCTAATGAGCTATTAGAAGTTGTTTTTGAGCCATACTCTTTGCCCTCATTATAACTGCATTCCCATAAGCTGAGCTTTCTGCCTGTTGTAATGAGCAGGAATCTGGACTGATGCACAGTTTTAATGAGGTATGGTTTAGATGTAAAACAGAACGACTAACATCTGAAGGGAGACCTCAAAGTGGAGTAACAGGAACAGGTGGAGGATTTACCACAACAGAGAAAGCTGGGTAGGACAAGAGGAACAAACCATTTTCCTCTCACAGGCAGAACAGATAAAACTTGCCCCCCAGAATTGAATGTGAATTTAAGAGGTGATATCTCGAAGGAGGTAATTCACCGAGGGAAAAGGAGGGAAGCCAAAAACGGATCCAGCAGCTAATGACACCTTAGAGTTGATGGAAATGCTCTCTGTCGATTACACCAATGAGGGATGAAACAACCAGCAGAACATTTCTTTCTATCTTTTCATGAAAATTAAAAGGGCAGTTTTCACAGCTGGTGAAGGACTTTTTTTTTTTTTTTTTTTTTTTTTTTTTTTTTTCTTTTCCCCTTCGCTCTGCCATCTGATCCTGTTTCCACTTTGAAAACAGCAAATTTATGCCTGAAGCTGAACGGGTAAAAATTGGACTCTGTTGCCTGCGGGTATTTTGCCATGAAGAGCAGCGGGATCTGATGAGAGATTTCATCCAGAGCAAATCAGAGAATATTCAACAATGTCTCTGTTTTCACAGGGGACTCTTCTAGGAAGACAGGAGCAAGGGCTCAGCTGGTGTGCCCCAGCATCCTTGGGGCAGTCTGTGCTATGAGGGGGGAGCATGGGGTAAGACTGTCAGGTTTTTGCCTGCATCCTCTGTTCCCAATGTGACAAAGTGAAACATAAGAGAAATCTTCAGTCTGAACCCAGAGGAGACAATTTCTTCACCATGCAAGTATTATGTCTTGCAATGCTAGGAAGCAGGACTAACACTTGTGTGAACTCCCAAATTCTCCAACAGATGTTGTTCTCCAGTGCACAACTGTCCTCTCCTCCTTGTTAGCATCCTGCTTCGTCTAGAAAGATCAGTAGTGAAAAATTCACCAGGACTTATCCTGAAACAGTTTCCATCAAGCACCAGGACAGGTCATAGCTCTTGAAAAAGTAGGGAAAAATCCCCATTCTTTCAGAAGAAACTGGGCCTTTTTCCTCAACCTGGATTTACATCAAAGGTTTCTTTGCTTTCTCCTTGTGATTTGTGCCTGCTCAGACTCATTCCTGCTGCATATTCATGTGGGAAGCACTACAGTGGCCATGTTCAGAAGAGAAGGCTTGCAAGCACAAAGGATAGAGATTTCTGATATTATCTTCAATTAAATTTTAAACACTGCAAGTGCTGATATGGCTGGCTCAGCATCCCACCACTCACTCGCTCATTCACACCCTGGCTGTGACTCAGTGGTTTTGTCCCCTTGTGTGTCCCTGAAAAGTTTTCCATCTCGGGATGACCATGGGCTTCAGAACATCCCATGTGTGTGAGGGTTTATTCCCTGAACCCCAGCAACTGCTCCCATCTCCCTGACTGTACCATATTGTGGCCAGATTTCTGCAGCTTCTCATCAGGAGAGGAAACACAAACGTTAAATGCAGGCTGCTTTCTGCAGTACCTGGCCAGCTGCAGTGCCTAGCCCCACAAGACTCTTGTGGTGCACTTCCCAGCCTCTGTGCCTCCCAGGACTTGCTCCTCACTAAGAAGAGCTCTGCTGTCACTGTGTCTCTCATTTTGCAATAGGACAGCCAACAGTCTGAGAAATCTGAAGGGCAAGATCTGTTTGCACATGGCTGAAGGACTCAAGTGCTGGAAGGCTTTTAAAGCCTTCATGTGACACAGAACTGGGGAGGCAGGGACGGACATATATCCAAATAAATGGAGGAGCTATGAAACTGTGCAACATCATCAGTGTCATATGACCCAGGAAAATGTGGTATCCACTTCCAAAGGGGGCTAAACTGTCCCCGGCCCCCGTGGCAAATCCCTTTGGCAGTGTCCTGATCCCCTTTCAGACCTGCTGGGCTGGCGCCTGTCAGCTCCTGCAGAATGGTCAGGACGCTGGTCCCCATTCAGTTCTGGAGCATTTCCACTCTTGGCAAGAAGCTGTTAAAAATAAAGGGGCGGTGGGGAGGGGGAATGTATCACCTAATTGATTAGCTCCGTGAATCACAGAGATGCCAGCCTGTCAAAGAGTAAATCACTGAAGCTCTCTTTGATGTCTCCTTCGGTCAAGGACACACCAGCCTGCTGCAAATGTTGTCTTTCCTTTAATGTGCTTTCTCTCCTTCTGTCTCTCTTTTACACTTGTGCATGTGCATGTGGGGATTTTTTTTTTTTTTTTTTTTTTTTTTCCACTGGATGCCTGCAGCTGCCATACGTTGTGTTTTGATTCCTTCAGCAATTACCAGCTAAGCAGGGTTGGGTAGGACAGGCCTGCAGAGGAGAGATTATTGAGGACTGGTAAATGCACAGAGGGGTATTAGGAACTCCTCAGGGGAACTCTCTCCCTCCCATCACAGTCCTGTTGTTTGTTCACTCTGAGAAATATCTCTCATTATAAATAGTCTTCCCGAAGTTAAAGGGGACCTCCAGTTAATCTCTAGTCTTGCAGCAGCATCAGTATCTTGCTGGAGGAGAGGGGAAATGCAGGCACAGCTGGCTGTTAGCAGGAAGGCATGGTCTTTCTGCATTATCTAAAGAGCTGTTGGTTGTTTCTTCCCATTTCCAGCATGGCTGGAGATGCACTAGCAGTCATGTAGTGCTGAAAAACTATAATAAAAAAACAAGTGATGATGCAGCTTTTGTGACGGAATTTCAGCACTCCCAACAGGAGATGAAACCGAAAGACACATGCACAAAAAAAATAGTGCTACTCAGACAAAACAGAACAAGTTAACCAAATTTCTCTGGATTTCAAGTCTGAGCTAGTTCCAAAACTTTGGAAACTGTTATAAGGCACATCTCATCTCACAGCCAACACAGGCTGCACCTTGCATCACATGCCATCTCAGATGGAAGATTGCTCCCTGGGAATGAAGTGTTTTTCTTCCTTGGTTTCTTGCCAGTGCCACCTGTCTGGCTCTGCCTAGGTAATGCAGTACAGTGACAGCGAGCATTGGCTCACGCAGCGAGTCGGACCTGGGCCAGGCTGGAGATGGCCTGTTAGTGGCTGTCACTCACTTGGCTGGGCTGGTTGTGTGGTGCTGGGAGAGGGTTCAGCGATGGAAGGCTTCTGCCAAGATTTCCTGCATGACAGCACCCTCCTTACAGCAGCCTGGGGCCTGATGGAGCTTCTTCCTGCACTCCCCGAGAACAGGCTGCAAGGGAAAGGAGCTCTGACATTTCCAGGCTGTCCTGCTGGGAGGTCTCTGCAAACACAGTCTGCTCCCTGGCTTTGTTTTCAGAAGGTGGTCTGCTCCTACGCATGCTCACAGGTGTCTTGTATGCAGAAGGCTGTGCTCTCAGAACATGCCTTACTGTCATTTCCTTGTAATCCACCTCCCTGAAAAGCAAAGCAGAGAATATCATCACTCAGCAGGCTTAAAACAAGCCCAAAACATCAAAAACAAATGAGAAAAATTGCTCAAGGGTTGAAACAACAAAAAAGGTAGTAATGAAGAATGGTGAAAGAAGCAATGATGGACTCCACTGGGCAAGGCATTCAATCTTTCAGGGTCTCCATCCTCTCCTGGAGGAGTGTGTCAGAGAAATCCCTTTCCTCAAGTTCTCAGGCCACAAAGCTAGCAGATACCAGTGTGACCATTCAGTTTGGCCTCTGCATTACACAAATTGCCATGAATCAATTCTTTCAAATAAAAAATATTGTAAAAGTTCATCAGATCTTTATGTAATAACCACAAATGACTGAATCCACTAGTCTTCACAAAATGGCTCCAGGACTTAATCACTATCACTTGAAAATTTGTGCACATCCTAAGCCAAATTAGTCCAGCTCTTAATTTGTAATTTGCACTGTAATTTCCTGCTTTTGTCTGCCAGGCTGAGAAGCTTATTGCCATGTATGCATTCCCCAAGTAAGAGTTTCCAAACAACGGCCAAGTCAGCCCATCAACTTGTCTTTGGTAAGATACCTGGGTGGAGGTCTCAGAATCAAAGGTGGTATTTCCTATCTTTGGAGCAATTACCTTGGCTTTTTTTTGTTTGTTTTTTTCTTCTGAAGCACCTTTGATTTCCTGACAGTTTTCTTGAACTGTGAAGACCAGCACATGACGCAGTATTCTGCCATTGGTGAATGCATCTTCCAGACTGAAATCACCCATGGATGTGTATTTCTAGAGGTCTCTGCTTTCCAGGAGAGCTAGGGGTCCTTGGAGGCCACACAAGGAAACACTCTGTATGACTTGCCTTTTCATTCCCCATCTCTGTTTTGCACTCCATCAGCTTTAAATCCACTTCACCCATGCCACGCTTATCCTGCTTTGTTCTAAATTCCTCCTCAAAATGACAGTCAGTATCTATTCAAATGCTTCATACGGCAATCTTGTTATCATTATCAACCAAACGTGTAATTTTCTCCTCCTCTCCTCTCCCCAAAAGTATATGATCTTAGTTTATTAGATTCTGTTTCTATAAAACAAGCGATGGTATGAGGCACGATAAAAATATAGAGAAAGGTGATGAGGCATCTTATTGCCACCTTTGAATTCTGCTTGGTTTTCCAGATATGCAAGAAATTAAGCCATCATTAAGAACAGGCATACTAATCTCTCTTAATATCTTAGCTGACAGAGCAGAAGTGACCACTGGAGGCTTTTTTAAGGGCATAATACCGTTGAACTTAACTGGAATCTAAATTCTCTTGATTTCCTTGTGTACCTTCAGTTAGAAAATCCTGACAGGATGCTAATGCCTGGATTCATCTACTGCAGAAGTGATTACTGGAAATACAGAGATGAAGGTTTAACATTACAGTGTGTGTGTAAATTCTTTATCTTGGACTTGAGATCTTAAAGATCCTCTCAAAGGTAATCAATGGCACTTTAGTACCCTTTGAAGCTTTTATTCACAACACTTGCGTGCTACTTTGTGCCACATTGACTTTACTATTTTCTTCCAATTTTAAACAAAATTACTCCAGATCTGCATTTAAGATGCCATAAATGTGGTGATCTGTCAATCTCATTCATGCAGTGCATCGGGTGTTCCCTCTCTGCAGTAAAATCCAGGGTCATCATTACATTTTCATATGCTCCAGGACAGCAATGGGCTGATTGATTATTTTACTCTGCACTTGCCATTCTGGGAATTGGTCCACCACATCTTAAAAGAGCACAACAGGGTTGAGATTGACCTACCAAGGAATTATGATGCTTGAAAATAAATTTGATGAAACACTAATGTAAACAGGGCTCCGATGCCCCAAATGGGCAATATTATATATGAAAAGTGAATGAGGCCTGGATGTTCTTTAAAAATGCAAAAGCAATTTCCTAATTTTAAGTCTGCACATATGTTTAGGGGTTGATGTGGGACCTTAAACAGGCTGTTTTTTTTTTTTTTTTTTTTTTTTTTCTTTAACTATGGTTTTAATCTCACACAGCCACATGAGCTATCAGTGTCAGAAGCAGCTACTTTGGTCCAGCCCATAATATCTTTCCTGAGAAAGAACTGTCACAAACAACCTGTAAGAGATGTTAGTCACGTTCCTTGGTGTAATACTGGAAGCACCCAGCTGTAATGCTAGTGAAAGTAGTGTGAGAGCCAATTTAGAACAAAATAAAATAGTTATGTGCAAGATCTTTGAAGAAGAGACTGTAAATGTGCAACATGAAACAAGGAAATTGTTTTAGTTACATTATGATTTTAAGTCATATTTCATTTACTCCGATACCATTGCTATCACAGCAATAAGAACGTTATAAAACCTGCAAGAAGGAGTCGAGGTGGCTTCTTATACCACAGCACCTGAAGAGTCACTTTTCATAATCCCTAAAACCTGCAGTACCCCAAGAAATCTCCCATCCCTTTGTGCTCCAGCCAGAATCAAGCACTCATTTTTTTGCCATGCACTTCACCTATCCCACCCTTCAGCACTTAATAACCTCATGCTTTTCTGTTGATTTCTCTATATGGCAAAAGTCAGAGGCGTTTACATTTCATGGATATAAATTGCTAAACTGCATCTTTAAAAATATATCAAAATGTCTAATTTATTCTTCTGCCTAGAAGATGCCATGAATCTCTCATTCCTCCATGTCTTATATTCAGCCAAGCTTTTTACTGCAGCTGGTACTGTGCAGGCAAGTTTTCCTTGTAGCTCAAAAGGCTGGAGTCGACCTTGTTTCAAAGGAAAGCAAGCACGGTGTTGTGACCAACCTGCAAGGAAGACCAGGAGGAGGTGAGAGATCAGTGCCCCGAAGTCATGCGTGACCCCTGCTGGATCTGGCTTCATTTTTCCCCCTGGCCTGGAGCACTAAAAGTTTGGGGCGAGCCGTGAAATATTTAACCAGGCTGCCACTATGTAAAAATGATAGAGTGTGCCTGAGCAGAACATCTGTCAGCGAGGTGGCAGCTGGCAGATCCCGGCAAGGATTTCCTGGAGAGAAATGGGGCATAACTTACCAGGAGAGCTGCAATGCTGAGCTGCGTGGGAGGGCGAGGGGAGCATGTGTGAGCGAGCGTGTTGCTTGCTGAAGAATAAATGCCCCAAGGAACCTCATCTGGAAGGGCAAACATGAGTGCTGCAGAGTTAGGGAGGAGATGCAGATGAATGCAGGAGCATGTATGCCTAACAGAGTGATTCCTCGTAGCCCAAATGATGATCTCTGATTGCCCAGAGGCTCTTGCTGCCCCGGCTCTGGCAGTGAAGGATAATCCCAGCCCTCTTCCTGGCAGAGTTTTGCAGTAGGTGCAGGGACCTAGCTATGGAGAAGGCCAAACTCCAGGTCTTTTAAGAAAGGGAGATGTGGAGCAAGTTGATGGTTTCACTTGGCAATTCCACTGCAAATGGGGTTGAACAGCCCCGTCCATGGGCAGGTATCCAGGACCTGGCCCAGCAGAAGGCAAGAGCTGTGGAGTCTAAAAGTCATCCAGCACAGTATGGGGAGAGGTGTGGTGATGCTGCTCTTCTTCCTGCACTCCTGCTTTCAAAGAAGCTCCATCTGACCTTCCCCAGGAGCAGACATTGGTGTCCCATTGCTGGCTTGCTCCTTGCACCCCCCAGTAACCCACTTCTTCCTGCCCTGAGCTCACAGCAGAACTTCCATGGGAAGGGACACGAGCAGCCACTGGCACTTGGGAGGGTAAATACAAAAGGGTTTCAGCTCCCCATTTCAGTTCTCTGTCTCTGTTCCAGGGTAACCCCTTACATGAACCCACACACCCACTCTCTTCTTTTGCCAGATAATGCAAAGTTTAGGTAACACCATAATTAATTCCCTCATCATTACCATTTGCCCTCTTGCAGATATTTCTGCTGGCTGGATTTAGCAATCCTTTAAGAGAAACTATTTCCACTTTTGCTCTAAAGTAGAGGTTGCCAGGCACTGACAGTTTTGTCCATGATGCAGGGAATTGTAAAGGGTTAATTGTCCAGGGGTACATGTTTGAGAGCAAGAGTGTGGGAGGGAGACAATGAGAGAACAGAGTTGGACGCAACTTCTTTGCATTCTCCCCCACGCTCCTTTTGGAGGGTGTTTCAGGGACAAGCTGTGAGGAATGCACACTATCTAATCTGCATGTATAATGTAAATATGCACATTTTTATTTGCTCTCTCCATCTGCAGGGAACTTGCTGGCATCAGAATGGCCATGTGGTCTCCCAGTGAAGTTTCGTTGTAAAAGGGAAGGAGGAGACTTAGCAAGGCTGCTTGCCCTCTGCCTCATGTGCACACTGTGCAAATGAGTGAACAAAGTCCATCCTATTCACACCTTCATGTTTTTGCTCTTTGGTCCTAGTACCTTAAAAAAAAAGTCTGGATTAGGCTCCTTACAGAGAGCTGGTTCATTGACTGAGCTGGAAAATCTGTGTGGAGGGTGGGGAAGAAAAGAAATTCCACTTGACCACCCATAAATGATCATTTAAATCTTTTTCTCTAGCAAAGCAGGGAGTTAGAGAAGTAATCAATACTTAGCATGGGACAAATAGTTTTGGTCCTTTGGAATAGAGAAAATTAAATGGAGGCAAAATCAAGAATGGTATTGAATGGTATTTTTTTTTTTTTTCCACATGAGAAAATCAAAATGTTTCATCTGAAATTGTCAAAATAAAACATCCAGGCTGTATGTTTGGCAGGTTTTTTCTGTTTGCATTTGAAACAAGAAGTAATTTGCAGATTGACTAAATCTGCTTAATTCTGCATTTTTACTAAAAAAGTAGTCTCTGCCAAGAGCTGTTAACCAGCTTCATTGTGGCCTTCTGAACAACGTGCCTTATACTGGTGGGGGAGTCACTTGCCCTGTCCTTAATAGCCCGCGGTGCCTGGAGTCCTGTATGCCCTATAAATTGCCCATCTACTGACTGGCTGGAGTATCTGGCTTGCTCTGCAAAACTTTTTGCAACCTGGTCACCTCAAATCAGGGAGAGGAATTGCTGTGTAGAAGCTAAGGGTGCAAAGGCACAGCAGTTTGCACAAAGTCACCAAAATCCAGAGGAAAATTCCTTCATAATGTCTTTCAAGAACCTAGATGTGCCTTTCAGTTTTATTTATTTATTTTTAAGGCATGACTGACTCAGAAGTGTTTTTAATCTATTTTCCTTATTGTTCCACAGCATGCATGTGTATTTGTGTGAGGTATTTGTGTGTATGTGATTGTGACAGTATAAATATTAATAGCGCAAGGGTGAGAATACATGTGGCCCTCAAATGAGGTTATATAAACACACAGCTGCTGCGCTATTTGTAAATTTATAAAGACACATTTCCATCAAGAGTGTGAAAGTCAAATAAGCGTGCAGAGAAAGGGAGCACATATGCTACATAAACTGTGCAAGAAGCCTATAGAAATACATGGTGCTACTTAAATCCTGGTCCCGCTGAGGTCAACTGGAGAAATGTCACTGACTTCAGTGGGATCAGGACTTGATAAGGCAGATCAAGCTACTGGAAAACAAACAAACAAACAAACAAACAAACAAAACAGAAGATCACACTTCTATCACGGTAGCAAGAGGGCTGATCCCTTGTGGCTGGCTGACATCTGAGCCAGATGGGTACGATGTAGCCATGTAACAGCCACAGAAAAATCCTCTACTCTGGTGTCCTGTGGATTCTGCTGTTGTTGAGAAAACAGGATCTGGGTAGGAGATTGCACAGAGAGCTCTGCAGCTTCCTCCCTGAATTCCCCTAAGAACCGCGATGTACTAGAGAGTCACAGTAGTGGTGCACCAGCCAGGCCAACAAATGAACATTGCATGTTTATTTGTATGTTGACAGAGCACAGGTCAGATCCATGGATTGCTATACAGTCCCATTTTTTTTGTGGCTTCAGCAGCTGCTTGCACTCAGTTTCCCCAGGGAGGTTTTACAGTCACTGTCAGACTTCATTCTGGACGACAGGAGCTGACGGGTGTAAGGTTTCATCCCATGGACAAGGTGGAGCACAACACGAAATGAGTCAGAGGCAGGAAAGTTTCAGGCACAAGCAGAAATGGTTTAGCCAGTAAAATGGATTAAGAAATTTATAAAGCCACATTTTCTCAGCTCTGTATTACATTTCTCCTGTTGGAGAAGATGCTACTCAGACCCCAGAAACAAGTCTAGGATTGTTCCTTTGGCACAGAATTACCCTGGCAAAGACAGCAGCCTTTGAGTCAGGGACATATTCCCATCAGGTTATTCTCAGTCTGCTGCAACAGAGCAAGTCCATGCCCAACTCAGATCAAGGCCCTGGCATGTGGGTATTTGTTTGAACCTTCTCCACATTCTGTATCTGTTAAGGTTTGGTAGAGGTGGCCAAGGAGGAGCTCATGTGAAACCATACCTTAAATTCCCACAGCCTTCCTGAGTCAGCCTGCCTCATGGGATGGGTGTTGAACACAAATCAGATTATTATATATATATATGTTTTTGCTTTGTAGAATCACCAAAGCTTTAACAATTGGGTCAAAATGTAGTCATATGGTTACCAAGCCCTGGTGGGACATTCAAGTGGGTTGAATCCCAGCCTCATTCTGCCTTTGACTGGGACAGCTTATCATCTAATGGTCTAACTTATGTTGTCCTCAATGGAAAGCATCCATGGAGGGAGTTATTATGCAATAGGGTGGGTTGTGTGTGCTGCACACTAGCCTCCCTCTGTGGCCAAGACCTTATACTGAAATGAGAATAACAGCCTTTCAGGTAATTGAATTTTTGGTTCACTAGCAGTAACACCTCTTCTCTGTGTTGTTTTTGACGGTTATTTTAAAGCTGAAAGTAAAGAGAAAAAAAAATCTTAGTTTAATCAAAACATTTTTTGTCCCTTTGTAAGGGTGATAGCTGGGCTTTGAGCACACCTTTTAAAATGAAATGGAAGGTAATTTTGAACCAAACTAAATTTGCAACGGAAAAATCAAAATATTTTGTTTGAAAATCGCAAAATGAAACATTTAGATTCAAGTAACAAATTCAATATCAAAATGAAGTTTCTAAATTCCCCCTCCAGCCTGTGAGAAGGATTCAATGAAGCAAACATAAATTTGCAAAAAGTTGCTGTGTTACCAAAACTGCATTACCCACTGAAAGGAAATAATCCCAAAATGTCTTTGTGATCTAAAAAATGATTCCACAAATGCAAGAGATCAGGCAGCTGTTCCTTGGACATAGTGTGGAGCTGTTTTGGCCACGGTTTCAGCAAGTCACCCCTCAGCTTTATTTTAATGTCTCTGCTCAGTGATCATGAACCTCTTGTAATTTGGTATAGAAAAACATCCTGCTAGTGCCATCAAGGACGGAAGACAGCTCACCTCATCCAGACCACAATATGACAGCAATGTGGGCTTGATTTATCATACCTCTCCTTGTGTTTGTTCCAACCAGCAGACTGGCTTTTGCTATGTTCCTTTTCAATGTGGGGAGCAGGCCCTGAGGAGAGTGATACAAGTTTTATGGGAAGGGTTTGTATTTCATCCCAAGGGTTTTTTTCCCTGCTTACGCAAAATATGAGTGAATGAAGAGGGTGGGGGAAATAATGGTTTCTGTGACTGCGCAATGAAGGAGCCACATGTGTTTTTGCAGGGCAGAGGGTGATGGGAGCACCACCAGCCATTGGCCAGGGGACGAAATAGCAGCAAGCCCCACTCTGGCTGTGTAACACATTCATGGGCAGGGTGAGAAAAGCCCAGGGAGGGAGACTTCAACCAGCCAACGGGCACAGACAGCAAAAAACAGTCTGTCTGTAACTTCTGACTGAAGCACAGTCACAGAGACCTTCAGCTGCATTGCCTGGGGGTGGGATTTGAGAGGGCACGGAGGGAAGGAGCCACTGCCTGAGCTGAACTGGTTGATCCACAGGTGGCTGAGCACCGCCGGCAGCTCCGCTCTGCTCAGAGGCTCTCAACGCAGCTCCCAGACGGGTACTTAGCTCAGCTGGATGGCCTGGCCTGATGCTCCTGCTCCATTTTTATCCAGACAGGGATTTTCAAAACTACCTGAAATGCCTGTGATTGTGCAGGCGCTAGGTGGCAATTTGCCAGCTGGGGCCCTGCGTTGCAGCCGGGAGGACAGCAGGTAATCGGCGGAGGTGATGGGTGTGCAGCTGTGTGCGCTCCCCATCCTCTGCTCATCACCACCCCCAGCTTTGTCCCTTCTGCACAGGAGATCAGCCCGTGGCAACACCAGGTTTCTAAACTCTTTCCTCCAACCCTCTTGAAATACAAGTGATAGAGGAGATAATTTACCTCTTTGTGGATGAATCCAAGAGCTTTAGAGGTTGAAAACCTTTCACAGTTATGGATGACCAAACATCTGCAATGTTTTCTGGGCCATGTGGTCAGTAACATAGCCATGGGGCTATCAGCCTGGCAGCTTCCAGGAGCTTTGGTCTCCTGGCACATGTGCCCTGCTTGGGGTGGTGTGAGCTGTGGCCTGACCCTAGTGCCACCATTCAAATGAGAATCCCCTCTGATTTTTTTCCAGGCACACTCTGTATAGACTAATCAGAGGGCCCGGCTGCTGTCCCTCTGATGCATGCTCTTTTCCCTTTGATTTTCCTCTCCTGTCACACGCAGAGCTGCCAAGCATCCAGGCTGTGTGATTGCATATTCCCCACATCCCGTCACGATGGATATTAATCTGCTCTGCTGTATTTCACTCTGATTTCCCTCAGTAAACACAGGGATGGAGTGCATGGGAAGATGAAAGGAGGCACGATGCAAAGTCAGGCATGACCCCTGGAAGCAGCAGGGGTTCAGCAAGGACGGGTCTGTGGCTACTAGAATTATACCCTGATCCAGGCTGGGGGTGACATGTGAGAGGTAGATGTGGGTACAGATGCTCATCCGGATGAGGAATTGCATGAAATTTTGCCATCCACAACAGAGAAATATGCAGATATTTCTGAGAAGGTAGAGTGGTTTCCACACTGATGGCTAAGTATTGGTGAATACTCAAAATGAACAAGAGTGTGTGGGAATTTCTGTAGGAAATCTGCAGAGAAGTAATGAATTTGCTAATTGTTCCATACCAGATTATTTTGTTTGGCTCCAGTTATGTCCTTCCAGCAAAATAAACCGTTTCTCATCCCCACCCTGATAGCTATGGAGCAATGGAGTGATTACCTGCAATATTGCACTTGAATAGCAAAGCTGCCAACATTATTAAAGCTACAACAAAATGTAGGGTATAGCTGATTCCCACAGTTTTTTCCCCACAATATTTGTCTACTGTGCAATTCTGGATCTATGACACCTGCTATTCTCTGTCTCTTTGAAATAACAATGTCTGTCTCTATACATCACTCTTCCAGCACAGATCTCAAAGTGCTTCACAAAGGCAAGTATCGTTATTATCATTTTATGGATGAGAAATCTGGACACAGGGAGGTTAACTGCCTTTGTACTACCCTACATTTACTCTTCTACCAACAGATCATCTGTCTATGATGCAGGTCAAATTTCTCTCTTTCATTCCTGGATCTCTCTCCCTTCAGTATTACTTCCCTGTTCATCCCAGTAGAATCCAAAAGCTTACACAGAGGTTTAAATTTATGTAGAGTTATTGACACTGTGTTCTGCTCTTTGTCTCCCTGAGGTTCCTGGAAATTCTGCTATTTCTGCCTGCTTTAAAAAGAGCTGAGATAATTTCTTTTTCTATGAGCACAGATTAGAAAAACAGATCTGCTTCATGTACCTCCCAAAGTCTGAAGGAGCCTGGCTGTGGGAATCCAGTTAAGACCGTTTGCAGGATAAAGGACATTAATATTATAACTTAATTATTTTATATTCAGGTTTCCACCTCAGCATTGTGTCTGACTTCATAGGGTGAAATGGCAGTGTGTCTTTGTATTGGAGTCTTGTTGGCCCATCTTTGCTCAACAGTGGTTATTTTAATGTTTAAAAACTCAAAGGAAGTGTATTTTAGACAGTAGCCTGTGCCTGACCTTTTTTTTACCCAGCATGGCGAGGAGAGAAAAAGAAACTTTGCCCTTGAATGATAAACTATTAAAAAATAGGGCTTATAATGGCAACATTGACAGACTTTCATTTATGGCAGCTTCAGCATGATGAGGACAGTATATTTCATGGGTCAGGAAAGAACGACAAGAAAAAAAAAAAAAAAAAAAGAGAAGAGCAGTATTTCTCTCTGAGGTGTTCCCCCTGCAAAACCAATTACCGGTCCTGCTCTTCTGAAGGATGTGAATTGGTTAGCAAAATATCAAGCAATGGTGCAGAAGATGCTTTTGTCATAGCTGAATTTCCCTCTGGGAGTTGGTGGGTAGAACACCAAAGACAGAATACATAAAAGGATGTAATTGAGTCAGTAGATCCTCAGAAAATACTTTGTGTAAGAACCTCCACCCTCCAAGACACTTTCCTGTAGTGCAACGCATACTTTGGTGGCAGCAGGGTAAGCTCAGAGCATCCTCATTAGCAAACCATTAAAACAGCCATACAGGGACAGACTAAAGGTCCTTCAAGCCAGTATCCTACCTCTGGTAGGGGTCTAATAAAATAGTATAAGAATAAGGCAAAGATTTATGCTTTCTTCAATGCTTCCTGAATTCCTGATGATTTTAGTCCTTCATTATTTTAGTTCACTTGTTGCACTCCCCATGCACAGATTCTTCTGACTGCATATCACAATTCTGTACTGACATTTGCATCTAAACCTTGGATCAGATCATGAACCATGTTGTATAGGGTCCCTGCAAACCAAGGTCAGAGCCGCTTGGATCACAAATAGAGATGACTACACAAAATATTTAAAGTAAATTCTTAAAGATAGAATAATTAGAGACATGGAATATATGTAAATGTTAAATAGAGAGACACAGAGAGTGCCAGAGTAACCTGATTTCTTTCTTTGATAAGATAATTGATTTTCTAGACAAAGGAAACGCAGTAGATCTGATCGATCTAGATTTCAGTAAAGCATTTGATGTGGTGTTGCATGAGATACTATTAGTTTTGTTGGAGAATATGGCATTTAGCACAGGAATTTTAAGGCTAACAAAGAAACAGCTGAAGAGGAAACAAAAACAGGTTTGTTTAAAGGGCAAAATGTCAAGTGGGAAGAAGGATAATAATGGGAAAGGTTTCCTGGAGGCTAATCTGGCTTAAATCTTCATGAATGCTCTGTGTACAAAAAGTATAGCTATTTTTCTGTGGGTACAAACCTGGAAAACATCACAAATGAGAAGAAGGACTGGGCTGTCATACAAGAAGAGCTTGGTGATTTTGACAGTTGGAATAACAGAAACAGGATGGAATCTATTAGTATAGACTGCAATGTCATGAATTTAAGTAGCAGTAACGATATTTTTGACTAAGATTCATGAATCTGTCACTTGGAAATGACACAAAAGGAGAGGAATGTAGGTGGTGCAACTGATGGCATGATAGGTAGCTGTGACCCACCAATGTGATGTCACAATTAAAAAAGTCAATGTGGGTTTTAAGTATAGCAGCTAGTCTATTTCTGCTAGAAACAGAGAAGTACTGATGCTTTTGTTCAAGGCCAAATGTCCTGATCTAGATGGTCAAGAGGGGTAGATTAAAAAATGGAGAAGCTGTGGTACCGAGCAAGCCATGTGATTGTGGGAATGGAAACCTGGCCCTACTAGACAAATTAGGAAGACCTGGCTTGCATAGCCTAAAAAGTTGAAGACTGAGATAGCATGTATGTAATTCAGGAATATATCAGTGCTGTGAGCACCAGGAGAGGACAAACACACTTTGACCTAAACGACAAGGTTAGTAAAAAAAAAAAAAAAGAAAAAAGAAAAAAGAAAAAAGAAAAAAAAAAGTACCCGTTGATAAAATATAATAATAGACACATTTGGATCAGATTTCAGAGAATGATCTCATTCCACCAGAATAGTGAACATCAATTAGACAAATGCTTTTTAAAAAGACTGCTAAGTTAAAGATGGAAAAGACTTGGCTGTATCAGAGCCGTTTTGGGGAAACTTGCACAGCACATTCCCAAAATATTCCATCTCCAGAAGTGTTTTTTAGTCCCTTTTTAATCAGCACACAGAAATGAAATCATAAAACAGTATGAATAAGGAAACAAACAGCCAATCTCCTGGTTATACGTTCTATCAGTCCCCTGCTGGTACCTTGGTTTAGAATTATTTGTGTTCATTCTCAGTGTCCTATATCTTACCAGTTCAAGTTGATTTCTAGCACATATTTTTGCATTGCAGTTAGGTACATTTTGCTCAGACTGAAATACAATATTCACAACTCCCTGATAGCTGTGAGATTCCCTTTAATATGGATTCCAGAGGTAAATCCTACACTCCAATGACAGAGACATATTATTCACTTTTTAAAATGACCTTGCCCTTCATCCAGAACTCAGTGGTCAGTCTAAATTATGTTGCCCCCCCAAAAATGTAGTTACATGTGGTAAGTTAGTTTTTCTAGGCAAATCCTGCAGCCTTAGTTTGTGGTGGGTTAGTTAGCACTTATAGAGCATTCTTTGCTTTGGAAAAACAGATTGACATGATGGGCATGAACACTTTGGCAGACTGGAGGCAGGGAAACTGGAGTTCACAAATTGGTTTAAGTACAGATTGTTTCATTTTTGAGAACAGCACCAGAGTGCTTCGAAGTTAGAAGCTGCAGCTGCTTAGCCATTAGCTGAAGGGAAAAAAAAAAGAAAGAAAAAGAAAAGATAAGGCAAAGTAATAGTATTTGAATTGTTACAAAATTCAAAATAAAATAAAAAACTCTAAAGGGCATGTTTTTGTGTAATAGGGAACAGGAGATGAGATTTGCATCAGCAAGATAAATAGGGATGAGTATACAGGGTGAGTCCAGAGAAGTCACCCTCTACACTGATCCATAAAATGCCAGTTCAACACCTTGGACTGGGAATCTAAATAGAAGATATGAGGATAATGCAGAGAGAGCAATGGAAATGGAAAACAAAACAAACAAGCAAAAAAACCCACCACCACCAAAAAAAAAAAAAAAAAAAAAAAGAAAACAAGTTAAAGCAGGAGGGTCTGCTGTGATTTTACAAAGCAGCGTGACTGTGACAATGATCACACCTTGAGCAGCACGGCAGGGCTGTGTCCCTGCTAGATATATCAACAGATCTAGACACCACAGTAATGCCAACACAGCTGCATTTTGGAACAACATCAGCCTTTCTTCAGGGATGGCTTAAAATTCTCTACATTAGTACTCTAATGTACTTCTTACATTAGCAGCAAATTGGTTGTGAATAGTGTTGGAAGAAAATTTCGTTCTGAAAGACAGTTTGCAGGTGAGGGACTTCCTGAACTACCTTATATTTAATAATCCCTTACAGAAGTTTCTCTCCTTATTTATCCAGCCTACTTTTTGAACCCATATAAAGATTCAGGACCCACAATGTCTTGTGACAAGGAGTTCAAGAATGTTTTGTTTATAGAGTCATCCCGTTGTATGTTTTGAACTTGCCATCAGCTGACTTTATTTGATAATTCCTCATTTTCTTATTGAAATAACCAGTGAATTATAATTCCCTATTTACATTTTCTACAGTGAAGTAACAGAGGAAGGAGACAAACTCTGTGTCCCCCATAGTTATTTAGTTTTGGCTACCACAGACTTTTAAGGACATACTGGAATGTGGGTTACAAATACCCCTTTGCTGCATTGTCGAACGATTGTATGGAAGAAATTAGAACATCTCAACCCACCTGTATTTTCTGCTTTTTTTCCCCTATAAGAAATCCATATTTTTGAGCTCAAGATGATAATAACAGGAGCTTAACTTTCACAGATTTGTTGACAATGTCATAAATTCCCTATGAGTAGCATCGTAGTATAGTCATAGAAGCATAGCTAATTGAAGTCCATTTTGCTGAAACTACAGGGGAATTTGGCCTCTTGTTTAACGGCATTCACTTAATTTACTACTTTCCAAAATAAGGATCAATAAACAAACTAACAAACAAACAAAAAAAGCTATTGAGTCTACGAGTCTATTCAGCACAGAAAGAATTATGACATGAAGGATAATGTTTCCCTATTTTATAATACCTCTGGCAATAATACATTGAAATTGTTATGAAGCCATGATCATATCAGAGACATCAAGCAAAGAAACAACCACAACAAAACTCAATTTTACATGTATTTCTTCACATGAGAGAGAAATCAATCCATTCTCATAAATAATATACAAAAGCCCTTGAACAGCTCAAAATTCAATACACTTATTAGAATGTCACTAGAGCCCTGGGAACCATGTGCATATAAACTTAAGGAGAAAGAACGATCCGAGCTCCATCTTTTCAAAAATTCCTAGATAAAAAATGGCCATTAAAGATCCCATGGGATTTTATTGGAGGGAAGGGATTTAACATACTTGAGGAACTCCACTCTTTGCTCTCCTGTTGGTCAGCTGTGTTTGTTGAGAGGTTACTAAATTTTATGCAAGGCAGATGAATTTGGATGAGGATGTGGGCTAGACTGGGGATTACGCATACAATTTATGAGGCTGCTTGTGCAAAGAAGATAGTAAATCTTTTGGAGTCATTTATGATATCATTTTTCACTGGTTTGGATAACCTTTGTGTCCTAGCAAGGTCATATGTAAAGATATTTTTCTAAACACAAGGCTGTCCTTTTTGTCTTTTTATTCTTTCAGGCATGCTTATATCCTAGTGCCCCTATGTGGAAGGGCTATAGATCAAGTTCTGAGTATCCAAATTAAGTTGGTTCATGCAAATAGAGGTTGCTGAAATACCACATCTTTTCCCCGTCATAACCGGAGGAAAATACATACAGAAAGGGTAAAATGATGATTACTTATAGTGCTGTTCCAAGACAAAGCTGTTTCATATTTTGTAATTTTAGCAGTCTTGCCTATGCAGCTAATGGTAGCATGAATGTAAAAGACTGACCTGTTCTGACTGCTGTCACCAAGACCTCAAACTTGTATAAATACTTCCTTCTGGAGGAAGAACACCAAAGTTTCTGGAGACAGGTGAGGTATTACATTAAGAAAGCAGGCTAGCTTCAGTGTGCTCAGCCCCAAAATTGTAGATCACCAATATATCTATTGTCCTAAATCTTTATTCATATCATGAAAAAATATATATATATATGTAAATATATAAAAAATATAAAAATATATATAAAATATATACAAATATAATTATCACTTTCATGTCTCTTCTTGCACAGGCAGAAGAGAGTGAAGCTGTCAGCTATCCCCATACCAAAACTGGGACTTTGTGTAGGACATGTGGCTGACAGAGCCACCAAGCTGAAGTATTATTTTATGAATTGTCTGTGTGGTTTTAAGTGCACACATTGAAAACTGTATCTTACGTTGAGCATATGACTGCCATAATAGTCTGTCTCATAACAAGATTTCTAGCCAGAAGGGAAAGTGAAGTCACTTATTTTTTGTATGTGTAACTAACCGTGTCTGGGCAGAAGGGTGCATTTGGCATCATTCAAAACACTGATGTGTCTCAGAGAAAGCACCCCCCCAAGGCTGTGGGAATACCTCACTTCATCTGTGCAGTTTGGAGAACTGGAACAACCCTCTGCATGTCGTGCACAGAAGTTAGAGCAATGAGTGAATTACTTGAGTGTTTTAGACACAGAGAAGCTTGTCTTGACAATGACAAGAATGACAGGAGCTCAGATTCTGCATGATGGAGACACTAAAACAAATGAGATGATTCTTACTAAGTAGCTACCTTGGGGAGAATTGTCTTATTATTCTTATTTTTAAATAGAAAGTTTTAAAATACAGATTCAAGATGACTGAGTAAAGCAGATGCATTAGGAGAACTGAATGCTGATTCCTGACCATAATAAAACACCGATATGAATGAGAGAAGGAACAAACCATACCAGCATAACTGGACAGCTTATCTTGGTGGTTTGCTTCTATACTTTGGATTAGAGTTTCTCCTATCTTCACAGCCCATTTAACCAAGTCCAAGTGCTTCCTTTCACTGCCTGCCAGCCTAATCTATGTAAACCAGCTCAGTCAGGCATTTTCCATTGAATTAATACATATTAATGGGCAGTAATACATTTGTACTATTGCATACATTTTCTTGAAGTACAATTTTCCATCTAAAGCATTTTATTTACATTGCTGCATGGTAACTGCATCCACAATAATATCTTTAGTGATTATTCATTACAGGAATAATACAGCTGTGCCAGACACTGTATTTTAAGTGGCTTTATGTTGTGTTCAGTTATTTATTTATTTATTTATTTATTTTAAGTGATTATATTTGTAAACTAATTGTATTATTTTTATTTACCAAAGAAAATAATTTTCTACTCAGCTATTGGGAAAAGCAGTGGGCAGGTAGAAATCAGGCATCTTTCAGATATAAACAGAAATTGTTTTTAAGAGATATAAAAAGGAGATGTAGGGTTTGGACTAAGCTCTGCTCCATGAATTTGATGTATAGATTATGATGCACATGAAATGCAGTGAATAGACATAAACTAGATGCCAAATGTTATTTTAAATTGGGCAAAACTGAAGTTTAGATTAGATGACTGGAGTGTTGTCAGATACATATCTCATTCACATTGGGGTTTGCACACACTTACAGACCTGGCAGAAATCTCATAGGAGTCTGTGTTTAGACTCAGATAGAATTGGATATGAATCATGGACAGTTGCTGTTAATAGTCAGATAGTTCCTCGGTGCAATGGAGTAATGTGCTCAGTGCATGTGTAATAAGTAGATGTTGGACATTCTCATGTTTCCTTTGAAATATGAATACTATGTAATGAAGACATAAGCATGCAAAGAAGGTATTGGAAGGAAGTTTGGCTTCAATTCCCACTGGCTGATCTTTCCACTGGACTCACCTTTTTCCTCGTGCCCCGTATGATGCCCTCTGCCCATCACAGTGTACCCCCGGGAGCACAAACAGACTGCTAGGAGTGCTTCAGTCAATTTGCTGCCACAGTAGGAAAAACCAGAGGTACAAGACACCATGTGGAACAAGATTGATGGGGTAGTAATGTGTGTCCATCTTTCTCACTGGAAAACTTCAGCATCAATTATTGTGTCAGCTGTAATTGTGTTGTCTGTTGAGGAGAGGCAGACAATGCCATTGTTCTAACAAGGCAGGAGGCTCTGTCCCTCCCTATCATGATCTGGTATCTTTCTGAAGGGAATAAAGGAATCTCTTGAAAACTTAGCAACAAATAAACAGGCAAACCATAATTAGCTGTAGCAAAATAATTAGCAACATAAACATCCTCAGGCAATAAGCAATTCCAGTTTCTCCTATGGAGGCAGCTTGACCTCACTTAGTGTCTATTATCTATAACTTTCTAAAGTCTCATTGATACTGTAGTGCCAAGACCTAGGGGATCTGCCAAAGTTTGTTTCTATCATTTACCAAAGAAACAGCAGTTCTACAGTTACTTAGGAGATTAATTAACTTGTCAAATAATTAAGTACACAGACAGAAATGAAGGTTCCCATTTCATAATTGATTTATCATTTGAGAAGCTTCCTAGATTCAGCTTCTTAACATGAAGACTTCAATATCAAGAGAAAAATACTAAGATAGGGCTGAAATGCGGGGAGTTCTGTGTGCATGTAACTTACTTGTCCAGGATTGTCTCTGATTTTGCCCAAGGTTTGTGAGAGATGCAATAAATCCCACGTACATTTCATTGGAACAACAAATTGCACATAATAAATGAGCTTTTAGGGCTGGATGAGTATGAGTATTTTCATTTTGGTGGCAGTGTATTAGCTCTGAACAAATGACCAGACCAGATTTTGGAAAAAAAAAAAAAAAAAAAAAAAAAAAGTGCTGCTGCAGTCTTGTGATCAGGTCATGATTTTGGCAGCACCAGGTTCAACTTCCTCCACTTTCTCTTCAATACTGGTCAAGTCTCACAGGGCTGTGAGAGGTCCTGCAGATGAGAACCACACTTAGAAGAGCTCCCACTGCAGTACGTAAAGGCAAAGTTTCAAGTCTCTTTCAGCATCTAAAAGTTTGTAATTTTCTGGGAAGCTAAGATTGCTTGAGGATATTGAGCTCTTTGGAAAATCTTTGTCCCTTCGTCACATTGTACCTCAGCTATGAAATGGGGATAAATAGCATTGCCCTGCAGCCTAAGGGAGGTGGGTCTTGTGGGAGATAGTGAAATGTTCAGGGACTAGGTACTGAGTGAACTAACAATTCTATGTACACTAGATCACACTCGTTCCCTTGAAAGCATTTGAGACATTTTAAGGGCTTCTAGGGAATTTGTACCATTGAATCTCCAAAGTCTCCTGGTGTCTTAGTTATCTGAAATAGAAGGCAGTAAATAGAAATAGCAGGCACCATTCACCTTGCTCCTGAATGTACAATTTCATGTGAGAGTGTGATACAAGGGACTGAAGGCTGACTCTGCTGATAAGATAAGCTCATTTTCGGTTATTTTGTTAGAGGAATATGTATTACTGATATGAATATGCTGACATTTTGTTGAAGCACATGTCAAAAATCCTGATTGCTTGCCAAAGATCTTCCCAGGAAAACAGTTGTGCTAACCTGTTTAGAGAAAGTATCCATAAGGATATCATAATCCTGGGTGAAGAACAAAATACATCAAGATATAAGTCTGAGATCAGATTTTGATTCTTCTTGTGTTCTGGGACACTTTGCTCCAGCCTCTGGTTAATGTGAATATTTTTTGTTTCAGGCTAGAAACTTCGGACTATCAATAAAAACGTAGCTGGTGTAGTCAGCCTCCTGTGAGGTACCTAATGATGCATAAAACTGTTTAAAGGGAAGCTGCCAACCTGATTTTGGCCCAAATTGTTACTTTAGTATTGGTGAATGTATATTATACAAATGAACTTTTTGTTTTTGGCTGCAAAATTGAAACTTCAGAAAGCGTATGATTGTCTTTGCAAACTTCATTCGCCTCCTTTACGCATCTGCAGTTGTGCATCATACTCATGATGTGATCGCAACTGTAACTGCCAAATCATTAACATCCTGTGATCCATCTCCCCTAGTCCTGGGAGGCAGGGACACTTCACTGTAGAGATGATGGAAAAATGGACAGGGCAATGAAAGTGACTGTAGAAGCTTCCACCTTCAGTGCCTCCACAGGTCTACACATGCTTACTTAAAAGCATTGCTACCACTTCACTTTCCTGGCCGCAGCACATGCATACATCCATCTTTTAAAATCCAGACTCACAGAGGAATATGTGGCATATACAACTCATGATTGAGTCACGCTGCTGTAAAAGCCCAGTGTGTGAGCAGTGACACGCACATGGGGAACACGGCTAGGACCTTGCAGACAGCTGATAAAATTCTATCCACCTCCGGTGTGATAAGCAGGATGGTGACACAAATTACCCAAGAGCATCCATTTGCCTCGTCTTTGGCCTTGCTTCATCCAGCTTTGACTACTCTCCACTGAGCATAACAGGATGGGATTTAACAATGCAGATTGCTGCCTCCCTGTTGTTCTTTTCCCCCCTCACTGTAGACTGGTGTGTCTCACTTGAAGTTGTTTGCTGTCATAGTCAATCTCTTTAAGGACTCAGGGAAGAACACTTTAATTAGCCCTGATGAAGTGGCAGGAGCCAAGTGAAGCTTGGTGGCTCTGCTCTCCTTATGTTTGCATTTCCTGCCGTGTATACTTGCTGGCAGAATTTTAAACCTGGCTAATTGCTCTTTGTGGTGTCTAGACATCTTTAGCAAGTGCTTCTTTCCTTTCCCACTAGTGCTTAATATTTACATTTGCATGTTCCACCCCATTCACCCTGCACAATCTCCAGAAATAGATACATCACACAGTACTTCAAATTCAAAAAAAGAATGAAGATAAGCCTGGAGGACTTTGGAAATTGCACCATGATGATCAGACACATTGTTATGGCTTCTCCAGTTGCTGAATGATGCTTGCACCAGTTTACATCACTTGTGTCAGCAAGGGCTCCTTGCATCAGATTCTGATCTTTGCCTCTGGTCTCACAAGGAAGATAAATCACAGACAGACCCTTCACTACAGAATCATTGCAAACCCAAATAAATAGTATCACCTCATTCTCTGCTTGGTGTTATTCTTCTGTCACACCAGAAAAGCTCCAATGATGAGGAGGACATAGAGAAGTCATCACATCATGAGAATTTAGATTTTTTCCCTAATAAGGAGAAGGCCAGATGACCTAGACAAAATATGTAAGGTGGGATTGTGGGAAGAGAGACTCCGGTAGACACAGAGCTGTGAAAATTTAATGGACATATCAGTGGTAGAACTTGTGGCAGAAAGGAAGTCTGCTGTCTCTCGCCTCAGCATTTGATCTCCCTAGGAGGTATAACATTAAGGTTTTACATGGAGCACAGAGTTCAGGCTCACAATCAGTGACTCTCCTTGACAAATCACTGCATCCTAAAAGATCACCTGGAGTTGTCCAGCTATGTCCAGCCCTCCCCATACCTTCACTGGCAGCTGCTTGGCTCCTCACGCCGCACACACTGCAGCCCAGGCCTGGCCTAGGGTGGTGCAGGATCAACCCTTTCCCCTTCAGCTGATTCTCATCTTCACCCTCTGCTTTTCTAGAGCATGAAAGGTTTCCTAAGTGTTACTTTAAAGCAAAATTCCCTTTCTAATTTGTCCTTCAAGAGAAGAAGCACGAAGAAGCCAGATGCCTAGTGTATGACTTTGTTGGATATTAGTCTAACACAGAACAGACAGTCACCTGGGAAGAAATCATCCCATTGTTAACAGATCCTTCAGGAATATTAGAAGACTACAATGGCTGTTTTGTTCTCTGTATATTTTCCATATTCACCCTTTACTTTCTCTCCGTATAAATAAAACTCTCTTTCAGATCCCCTTCATCTGCCACTGCATTTCAGCAGATTCCAAACTAATGTTTCAATGACACTCCTCTTTCCTCAGTTTAGGCCGTAAGAAAGATAGCGTTGATAAACTAACATCTAACACCACTTCTACACCTAAGGGAAGGAAGGTGGTTTATTTCCGTGGGACCAAAAATAACCTGAAATCATTGCAATTCAATTATTTACCTGTTTTGTGTCTGCCTAGGGAAATTTGGCCTGTGACAATTAAGAAGAGAATGTGACAAACTTTTAGGTAATAGCTGATTAGAATCCAAGGAAACATGTCTGTAAGAGAGATATTGCCTTGCTCCTATTATAGTAGCTGTTTCAAAATTCATCCAGCACATTGTAAGAGTTATATTAATCACCCTGAAGCTCTGGTAGGATGCCGCATGTCATGAAGCCATAGCCTGCTCCAATATGATTGTTCACATCTTACACCTCCAGAGAGGACTGTACATAAGCACACCTGGGAGTACATTTAGGTCAGAGCTGAGAAGCTGTGTAACACATCTTGTATGAATTCTGCTATGAAAAGGCTGTGTTTGAAGCTAGTAAGTTGTAGCAGTTACAACTTTTGACACTGAACCAAAAATAAATACATACGTTGACGTGACAACCTTTGAGCGCTGTGACAAATGAACATCATTTTTTTGCTGAAAAGAGTTTCTTGTTTTCAAGCAACGCCATTAATTGAAAAAGGACAACGCATACATGTTGTCCTGAAAACATTGAGAAAAGCATTTCAGAATGACAATACACAGCCTTAAAAATGTGTCTTTAAACCCTTAAATCTAACAAACAAAGTGGAAAGACTTCTAGGGAGGTGCATCTTCAAGACTAATTTCTAAAGCAATGGCTCTGAAAATAACAAATGCTTCATTTTAGCTCCTTGCTTACCTCTCTTCTTACCCTTAGCAGGATGGGCATTCACTCATGAAATGCCAGATCAGAAACAACTGCTGCCACTTATTTATAAATGCCTCCCCATTAAACACTCTATGTAGTGATTGCTGAAGACAATGGGCCCTGGGTGACTCTCTTCCTCTCACAACAGTTCATGGGCTTCACTGTAATTATTTCCAAAGATAATTGTGAAGATAACGCCATCTAAAATATCTAATGTTTTATTCAATATTTTGGCGAGTTTTAATTACTTCCAATTATAATTCAACAGCTTTCTATTTAAAACAATTGTTGTCCTTTATAACTGTTTCAAGTCAGATAAATTGTTTGCCTTTATTCATCATTAACTTCTTCTGTAGGTGTTCATTCTGGGTCTTCCTTTTTTTTTTTTTTTTTTTTTTTTCAGTTCCCCATTAACTTGTGTAGCCTTTCATTAACCCCTTATGTGCCCTCAGACTCTACAACACAATCATGCCTCTGACAAAGAGATGTCAGTGCAGCCCTCAAGACAATCATAATCAATTAAACTCATTAAAAATCAATATGATCCTATTACAGGCAACAAGATACAAGTCTGGTTGACTGAATAGTGCTGGGATGCTTGGAGTTAAGCTGAGGCCACTGTGGGTGAGGATCAGCCCTGTCTGAAGAAAATAAGGTCTCCACCACAAGCGGCAACTTCTTACCTGAACCCAAGGACAATACCTATATAGAGAATATTCCTACAGTCTATCTTAAAACGTGGGATCAGGCCATTATTTGCTTCAGTGATTTTGTGGGGAAGTAGACAGTGCTTGAACTGCAAGAATTTCCTAAGACATGCACGTGGTGATGACATCATATAGGTTACTTTCCTATTTCTTTGTAGCATAAAGAGTAATCATGCCCTGATAACAGGAATTGGATATCCTGTGATTTTGAGAAAAAAAATATTTGATCTTAAAACTATTTGAATCAATGAAAAAACTACTATTCAATCTGGGACAGGAACAAACCCTTCATTTGCAAATTGTTGTCTCCTTGCAGTTCTTTGAAGGTGAGAGTTCCCAGTTCAATAGCTTTACATAACTGTCAGAGCTTGCTGGGAATAAAAAAGTCATTTCATGTAGAAGCAGAACAGAGGGAGTTTGTCCTTCATTTAATTCAATTTCTTTTTTCATGATGAAAACTTGCCACATTTTAACAACAAAAAAAATAATTTTAAAAAAAATAAGTGACATTGTGTTTCCCCAGAGGAAAAAAAAAAAAACACAAATCTTTCAATTAAAAAACACAAAAAATATGATCATTTTTTCCTTCTGGGATACTGCTAAAAATGAAAACACCTGTTCTTCTGTTGGGATATTTTTGTTTTCAGTTAAGTAGGACTTTTTCCCACAAAAAAAAAAAAAAAAAAAAAAGGAAATACAGAAAAATTAAGATATTTCATTTGGGATTTTTCTTAGGAAATAAAAAAAGTTAAAGGAAATCAAAATAGGTCAGGAAAAGATTTCCATTTAGCCAAAACAGTATTTTTGAATTAATTTATTCAGAATCAAAACATTTCACTCAGCTCTAATCACTGGTCTGAAGTCACCCTGCAGCATTCAGTAGAAGTTGATTTAGATGCTCCCATGGGTTCCCATGAATTGGAAAAATAATCAGTCAATCATTTTCCAGCTCTCACAGTTTGCTGTTGTTGAGTAATTCTCAAGATTGTACTATCCTCTTGCTGAAACACTTTGCCTGCCTTATATTTTTACCTAGCAACAATGACAATAGTAGCTACAGCCCCAATCCAAAAATATTTTAAACATATTCTTTACTTAACATAGTCTCCCTGATGTTAAAGAGGTATTCATGCACTTAAAATTAAGCCCAAGCATATGTGATTTATTGGATGGAGTCATAAACCCTGGGAAGGGGAGTTGCTAGGATCTGTTTTGTGCAAGTGTCCACAGCCTTTAAGGAAGTGTGGGCTGGTGGTGGACAGAAGTTGAGTTGATTCAAGTAAATCAGTTAAAAATTGATGAAGATCCACTTGAGCATCTTCCTTTCTGGGCTTAAGTTACCTTAAAGCTAATTCAGTTCCCTCCAAGCAGTTTAAGAGTGGGGTTTGCTGTGACTGACCAAGCACAGATCACGTATGATATGTTCAGCTCCTGTAGGCATCTGCTGAGGAGACAACAGAGTGACAGCTTGTGCTGAAAAGTGTGAGGTTTGTCCCTGGACACCTGCATATAACCACCTTGCAGAAGAGCAGGTCTGAATTAACAGAGTTAACTTTCTGAGGTTTTGTGCCCAATTTAGAATTTATAGCTATTTTACATCAAAGTGATCAACCTGTTTTGATCAAAGCTCCATTTCAGGTGATATAAACTGGAAATTACTGTAACGTACTCTGCTCTAGTAGCACTTAAAAAACCAAACAAACAAACAAAAACCACACCATCATTCATAGTTGGAGGGCAAAGAATGTTCTTCCCACCTTGTTGCACTCTGTAACCTTGTGGATCCCTCTGAAAAGTAGCAGGTGACATATGTAGTTATGTAAATATGGCTATACAGGATGCAGTGATAAACCTGTCCCAAGAGGTTGTCAAATAATAGTAATAATAATAATAATAATAATAATAATAATAATAATAATAATAATAATGTCTTCCCCACAGAGTAGAAAAAAGGTATACTGAAAATCACTAATCAGTCACTTCAAAGTTTTCCTGCAGATATATTTATCTCACACACACACACAAAAAGGGGGTCTTCAACAGACTGACAATACCCAACCTGTGAGTGAGCTATTCTGAAGGCTGTCAGGTACAACAAAGTGGTATACTACATTTTACTGCTCACAGTTTAATCTCTTCTCTCTACAGAGATATGCTATGAAATATCAATATATTAAATCTGTAATTCATTGATTTCAAAATTAAAGCATTTGTATTTTAAAACTGAATCTGATCACAGCCACCCAGACACAAAGGATAGGGATAAGGAATCCATAAGTACCACTGTGTGGCTAAAGAGTAGCTATGCAAGATTACACACAAACATCAAACCAAGGACAGGCTGAAGTCGATACGACCGAGCATATTCTAATTGCTTCTTTGTAAGTGGGTAATTCTGAGAGACTTCCTAGCTCCATCATCCGCGTTTTTGATTCATTCTTCTACAAAATCTGTTCTGTTTCGGGATGGAGTGGGGAGGAGGTGTTGGTGCACACCAGTTCCATGCCGCTCCATCCCTGCACCTCATCCCCCTCCTGCAGCCCTCTTCCCACTTTGGATATCCAAGACAGTTTGGGCTGCTGCCTATTGGATCTGCCCACACACCAGCTCTCTCCTCAACACTACTCAATGCCTATCAGTTCCTTCCTGAAATCTGCGTACCTTACAGTCCCCATCACCAGGAGCATGCCGGCACGCAGTCATTTGTGGTTTGCTTTAGCAATGGGGACAGACAGCCAAAGTCTGCTCACCTGAAGCAGGGCTGCTGCTGAGGTGAAGTGATTAAAGTATTAACTGCTGAAATAGCTGTCCATCCCACTCATCTCCATCAGAAGCAATTAATATGGATTATATATATTTTGCAAGAAGAATATCTTTCATTTCAAACCTTGGAGTAACTCCAGAGAGGATTAGGTGGAAGACTGAATGAGCTAATTTGCATAAATTAGGTAAAATGTGAATAGTAATTTGCATTCAGAAAGGCTCTCTTTGACACTTTATGATATATTGATGCCATCTGGAGCACCTAGCTCTGAACCAGACATTTATTGGACCGATTTTCCCCAGGCTGTTCCAACAAACTTTGTGGGTATGTTCAGAATATTCCTGTTTCCTTCTATTGCTTGCAGGAGGGTTAAAGACCTTTTCATATGATTATCATTTTTTATGCAACGGAGGACAATTCGGATAGCTTAAGGAGAAATAGATGGTACATTGGAAAAATTCTAATTGCTGTTCTTCACTTGAGGCAGATGTTCCCACAGAGTGCAGTGTCAAACACCCATGTTAACATGGAAGCCGGGTACTGGGTTAAGCAAATGGTCAGGCTGGATTTTCCCATCGCATTTATTTTCTCAGCTTACATAATTTCCTTGGGAACCACATTTTATGAGCTTCTTTTTATCTTCCTCTAAGTTGCTTAGCTTTCCCTTGGATTATACTATTTTCAGCCCAACTCCTTTTATCTTTTGTCAGGCAAGAGGGTGTCCCATGTGCTACTTAATTTCTAACACAGTCACAAGGAGCTTGCCGCACCCAGTCCTCCTCTGTTATGCGCCAGCAACGTCACAGGGACTGAATGCAGTGCCTCCAGCAGAATGTATTAGCTGACTGCTACCGTCTTTCCCTGGTGGACTTCAGTGGCTGACCCCCTTTTTACAAAGGCAGGAACTTACACAATTTGCCTGAAGCATCCTTAAATCTCCAGGGCTCATCCATTCTCTTTGAAGACAATGGACTTTTTGCTGCCACTTTTGGAGCTGTTGGTGCAGACATCACAAAAGGCCTCTGTGGATGCTTAAGGAAGTGCAGGCACTCCTTCAGCTCTCCTCCCATGTTTCTGAGGCTCACAACACTGACCTGCTGAGCCTCAGCATTGCTGCTGTACACAGACAAAAGCATCTGTCTGGAGCTAGACCAAGCAAAGGTAACACAGCCGGGGCATTTACGGAGGAATGACAGCTAATGGCGTAAAGGCCTTACATGCCCCAAGGTTTTAGGGCGAGGAGGCAAAGACAAAGGGTCAGAGAAGTTCAAGATGCCAGAAATGAGCAGAAAACCTCTTAAGATGCAACCTTTTAAAAGTAGGATGGCAAAGGTAGCTGGCATCAGGTTTCAAATGTGATTTATTGTATTCTTATACAATCAGAATCATCACCAAACCCCGAAAAACAATTATTTTCACAGCTCTGCTCAAGATGAATGTGTCTGAGCTAAGAGACAAACACGAACTGGGGCATGAGTCACTTGCTCATGCAATTGCCAAGTTCACAGATTGAACTCCGTGACAAGTCAAGTCTGTATCAGCTGCCCATGCTTCAGAGGTTGGATTTTAAATATCTGAGATTAACAACATTTGGCTAAAACTCAGAAAACTGGGTTAAAGGTAATAAGACGAGATTCGTTCCAAACAAACACCTTCAGAGACTATTTGAAATGTTAAAAGGATGGATAATGGTTTGGTGATGATTTGGTAATTATATAAAAATGCATTTATATCCTGGAATAAAATTCTGAGAGCTATGGAATGTTCTCTTAAGGCTGCAGAACTAGATGTCATTTCCGTGTGACCTGAGGGCTGATATGGTATGAGAAATAGCTAGGAAGTTTAGGGCTCTGTATCCCTGATTGTACCTAACTCCTTTAAGTCCATTCTTTTTCCTTTGAGAATGCAAGCAATAACATTTTATGCAGCTCCATGTGTGATATATAAACTCTTAATTGTAAATGGCAAGCTGACAATATTTGGATTAAAAGTACTCGTGTTGCTGAATGTCAGTAGGACAATACAAACTGTTTATGGAGAAGCTCAGTTTAAATGAATTTCCCCTTTTTGAAGAAACATTTTTTTTTAAATGGCGAAAACATCCCGTTCCCTCATTTTCAATAACTAAGTTAATTATGTTTTTATTTCAGAAAGCTCACCACCATCTAAATGAAATATTTTGAAGGTATCTATATGAATTGTACATTGATCTGATCTGTACTTTTTTCAGATTATTGGTTCACAAACACTGATGAATACACAATGGGTAAAAACATTTCAAAATCTTATAAATTCATATAGACAGAAAAAGCATTTCCTTCACTGATCTAATAACAAATAGCAATAATAATGATTGTCATAATTACAGTGTTCGTGAGTATGGTTATTGGCAATTTAAATCAAACTTCTCCCAGAAAACAGGAGGAGGTGAGAAGGAGTGAGGTGGGTGGATGTCGGCTTAGAAGGATGGTTATTGATCGAGTTGTTCATGGTGGATTAACTCAGGAAGGGAGACTTAGATTTCTTTTAGCTTTATCTGTGAAGAGACATTGAATATTTGCTTAATTTTATTGCATATGTGTGGCATAACTCAATTGCACACAATTTATACAAAAACACACTAAACCAATAAAATGCTTATTATGTTAATTTTCCTGGCTCAGGAGGAGGAACAGATTCCTTTGTATTGTCTCCTCCAGCCCCATTTTCTCTGCTTCTATATCCCATAGCCCAGCCCCTACAAAACTGGCCTTCACTGGGCAGGGCTCAGGCCCAACTGGGCAGTAACAGGAATTTCTGTGAAGGTCCATTTTGAGTCCATGGGGTATTTGGGTGGGTTGTTCAGCCAGGCAAAATAGGAGGATCTCTAAGACTGTCTCTAGACTCTAGGGCAGGTTGTATGCAAGTGTTTTTCAAGCTTTTTCAATTTGCTGTCCCTTAAAACCTATTTACTCTTAAAGCATAAAACCCCTCCGACAATTCTAAGCCTATTTCCCACAGCTTTTAGTTTTTCTAAATGTGTAGCTGCCTGCTGCAGATCCTTTCAGAATAATCCACAGATCCCCAAGCATCTCTGGGTCACTGGGTTGAAAACCACTGGTTTGTCCTGACAGACTCCCAGAGAAGTCCTGCAGGAAAGGCAGGGTAGCATCCTGAATATGCTGGAACTACTGGGAAGGGCACAAATCTCAGCCAGACATAACGTGGTGAAGTAACCACAGTTTTACAATAGCCAGCATGGGTACCAGTTGCAGTGCAGCTTGGCATGACCTAATTTACTTTATTCTCAGGCAGATCTTGCAGCCTGTGCTGGGCTCTGTGCTGCTGCTCAGTGCTGTGGCTCTGCTGGAGCTTCCTACGCAGCGCTGCCGGTGCTGGCTATCAGAGCGAGCAGGGCAGCGTAGGCATACCCTACTGATGTTTTTCTTGTAGTCCTGGGGGCCTTTTCTATGTGTTTTAGCACAGGAAGCTTCAGAAGTCCCTGCCATGAAAAATTATTGACTTCTTTGTCTGGGATAACAGTGCAAAGTCCCAGTTCTGATTAAAGTTGTTTTTATTTATTTATTTTTAACTTGCTTTCTCTGTACTTACTTGTTGGTATAGGATTTGCCTACATGCAATACGCTTCCTCCCCTGGAGAAAACATTACAGCAATACTAAGAGAGACTCTAATCAGGTATTAAAAACAAAGTGAATTGCACTTGCTGTAGAATCAAGGCTAAATTACTAGTACAATGATAGAGCCCCTCTCCTGCTTTAATCCATTTTAATCTCATTGTTGAGTTAATAAAACCTATTGGTTTACTAAATCAATGTAGGGTGTGATTCATTATGCGTACTGGTACACAGATCCTAATGCAAACTCTCTCTGCTATAGAGTGGTGCATCACTGATCCAATGGAAGTTGGCTCCAGGGAAAAATTACCTCTTACCAGTTGTCATAGAAAGATATTCGCTATGGTAAATTTTTGCTTTTGTGAGACAGAGGCTTTATTTGACTATGTTGATGCTGACTGCACTTGAAATATTTTTACAAATGATTTAATCTACAAACAGAAAAGAAACCTCCCCTTGTTTGAGTTCATATTGGATTCATTTGTGACCATTAGGCAAAACAGCTATGTCCTATAATGAAGAGGGATTAGTAGGGAAACAAATATATTTGTTAGTTTTATTCTTCCCCCTGCATTTATCAGAACAAGCCTGTGTTTCCAGTTTACATTTCATTTTCTTTATGGCAGGCTGCTGAAGTCAAGACATATGTTAAGACAAATTTACATTAACTCTGATTTTTTGTTGTTTTTCTGTCTCAGATCATATCTTTCCTGCCAACTGTCTTCATTTAGGAGGGTCAATCTATATTTCACAAGAGAAACAAACACCATTTTTTTCATGCTGTTAGTCCCAATAGCTCTCTGAAGACAATGAAGTTCTATGAACTGAAAAAAAGTATCTCTATTTATAGCTTTGCAGATATCAGAGATTTGACAGAACAATTTTCTTCTTTAAAATCCTTTTCCAGATTATTATTATTAATATTAATTATTACTACTATTATTATTAATAATAATTATTAATAATAATTAGTATTGTAAAAGAACTTGGAAGGGTGTGAATCAAAAGTGCTGGTCTCTTGGGATGTGTATACTGGTTTTCCTGATCAATAAAAGCATTCAGTCTGTCACATCCCCTGTGTGTCTGTGCTATATGCAGCCACAAGTCCTAGTAAATACGAATACAACCCAAGGTGACAAAAACAGGTCTCCCAAGGACTTCCTGACAGCTGTGAAGGACTCCAGGCTTTGACACAAGATCAAGTGAGAGCAGCTTAACACATTACCAAACGTCAGAAGAGCTGAGGTAGCAGTCTGGGCGCATGTTCCTGGCTTGTGACAAAGATATAATAATGCAATTTAACTTAGCTGACAGTAAAACAAAGTGAAGCTACATCATATTATTTTGCATTAGCTCCAGGCAAAGAGCACATGTATGAACAGGTAAGTTCGCCCAGCTGATGTGCAATAACATATCAAGCCTCTGTGACCCGATGTTTTATCCAAACACCCTGATCCTCCTGCTTGAACAGTCTCAAGCTTTTACCACATCAGCCAAAGGGGATTTTTTAGCCAAGGCTGATCAGGAAAGGCAGCAGAGGCACACCACCCCCTAGGCGGATTAATGCAATACTAACAGCTTGCACTGAGCTATCGTCAGGTCTGCAATCTCAATACCGCTGACATAAGGAGACAACACGTTGTAGGACAGGCTCAGACCTCCAAGCTGAGGTCAAATGGCTGAACCTCCACTCAGACTGAGGTCAGTGGAAACATGGGTCCATTACAGAGGGAATTCTCAGCTGCAAAATTTGAATGCCTAGGTTTCAGCGTCCTCATCAATGTTAAGAAATTTTTACAGACTTAAATGGCTCATTCCCCTTACTTGTTTGGGGTTCCCTGTCCAGCAAATGGCATTCAGGATGCTTTCAAAGGCCAACTGGGAAAATGTAGGGAACTCACTTTGAATCAGAAGCTTTTGGTCTGAGAGTTAAAAAGAAAAAGAGAGAAAATGAGAGCATGAAAACATAAGATGAATCATAAATGAGTTCATTAGGTCAGCAACAGTCTCAGCTGAGCCCCTCTGAGCTCTATTTGTTGATTGCTCTGTTCTGGTTGTTGTTGCTCTAATTTCCCCCAGAAAGCCAAGATGAATCACAGAGGATGGAGTTTTCGTGTTGGTTCTGCAGACAGGCAGGACAGTAGGATCAGAGCTCCCTGAGGAGGGTTAGGTTATGTGGGGAGGAGAGCATTGGCTGAGTGGTGGATGCAGCAAGGAAAGTTTTATTTATTGATATAACTAGTAAACCACCCATCTCTGTGTCCATCCTTAGGGTTACCTTCTTCTCTTTCTGCTTTTGTCATGACTCCAGCAGCACCCAGCTGATGCCAGGGAAGTGATTAATGACAGGAATGTTTCCCAGAGGTACATCCCAACCAGCCCTCTGCCTGTTAGAAGCTGTAACCAAAATTCTGCTTCCCAGGCCCCTTTCAAAGCTTCCCTTCCCTGTCCCTGCTGGGATCTGGGGCTGGGAAGGGGGGAATTTGTCTAGCTTCAACCCAAATTCTGGAAATCAGGTGGGATGGGGCAAATACAGATGACCACTTAAACTGCCACCTGGTAAAAGGAAAGATGATGGGGCTCAAATCACCAGCACACCCTGACTTTCTTAAAGGAAGTGACCCTGCAAGAAGTACATCAGTAGCTGATGGAAGTTCCAGCAACGAATCACTTCCAAACTTCAGAGATGTCATTTCTACTACAGAGCTGGAGTTGGTATGTGTGCACATAGGCACCAAAAGAATCTATTTCTCTAATGTGAGGAATATTTTGAGGTTTTGACCCAGAGTTGTATCTGTGCAAAAAGAGAAAAACAGGCCAGGAGAGCAGAGAGGAGACAGAAAAATTTAGGATGCTAGTAACCACGTTCAGTGATACAGAATACAATTCATTCACTCTGTTGAGAGTAGAAGAGATAGGCAGGATCTGGGGAAGTGTGACGGGGGAGGCTGCTGAGGTTCCCCTGATTTTATACATTCAGATGAAATAATCATAATAAAGTCTACTTGGAGAGCTCTGACCATTCCAGTGTAGCTCTGCTATTCTCAGAGCAAAGCTCTTTCCTTGTGCACAAATATACATATGGATATACCCATGTACCCTTGAGATTAGATTTATCTCAGAATAAATCCCCCTGTGACCACAGAAGCTGGCAGCCACAACTCTCAATAGACCACAGCTGAGCAGAGTGTGGACTATGGCTTCTTCTTCTTCCTAGCACAGGGCAGTTCCAGCAGGGAAGAGACACAAACTCTGCTTTGTGTCGGGGAAAGAAAAATCTTCACACACAGAGCTCATAGGCAGAAAACTCAAACTGCTGGCACAGAACTAAACTCTGGAGTCCTCGGAACACCTGGAGGATTGTTCCTCTTAACCTACTTGCATTTTATTTTGCTAGTCTCCTGTTTCCGCCTCTGCCACTCGCACCGATAAGTTACAAATCTGTCTGGTAGAGGAATCTCTGCTCCGTCAAATGGCCTCTTTGGGCTTTAGAACTCCATTAATTAGCATCTTTTAAATGGTTGGGTAATATTCGTTTCTCCTTTTCGAAGACATTTCCCCAAGCCCTAATTTTAATAAAGCTGGTGCTCATGAACATTTGAATATTAAAGCCCTTGGTTACAGAAAGACGAAAGATGCATTTTAAAAGAACAGCCAAGCAAGGATTACTTAAATGGCTGACATAATTTTGTGTGTATGTGTGCATGTGCATGTGTGAATGCACAGCGCCTCTGAGAGACAACATTGTCTTCAAGGCATTTCTGTGTCAGTGTGTATAAGGTCAGAATAAGTGTAATTTGGGAGGCGGCTGTGTCTGTCAGGATAGTAACAACATCAGGGGGCCTCAGGAAATGTAGTACGGTGCAATATGTTTAAGTGTGGATGTCAGCTTATTCCAAAACACACAAGAAAGGGCTCTGTTTGCTTTGTGCACTTGTATGTGCTGTTTCAGGTGTGAAAGGTGAGATGAAAAGTTATTATACGTGTAAGTATCTTACCCTGGGAAGGATGTTCTGCTGTATTTATTGAGACTGTGAAACTGGGGGGTTATTCACTGTGGCTTTATAACCGCACCAGCTGGGGCTGATGGTACCAAAGACAGAAGCAGTGTGAGTGATTTTCTACAAAGCATTTATCTGATGAGGGGAATGATGCTTCTAAAATCAGGTAGGTAGGTAGGTAATTTATTCAGTTGGGTGTCACTAGCAGGGATTTCCTCTCCTTACCAGCAAGGTTCAGCTTTGCCCTGGAGGAACCAGTGGGCAGCACGGGCTACGTCCCCTTTTCCCTTTCCTTCTGAAGCTGCGAGCAGAGGTGTCAGACCAATGATGTTTCCTGTTGTGTTGATATGTTTTGTCAACTCCGGACAGAGCACAGACTTCTCTGATTCATACCTTACAGGCTAACAGAGAGGTATCGGATGGCAATGATTTCTGTCTTATCACAAATCTAAGGCTGAGTGATCAGTGAGGTATAAGCACTTCTTCAGATACTTCGACCTGGGCAAGATTTACTGCAGTATCTTTGCTGAAAGGCTTTGTACGCTGTCAAGCCTCTCCTAAGTCAGAAACCTGCCTATCAATGTACCATATTTGCTAAGAAAGTAGATTTGTTTTCCTACTAGATGTAATGGCACAGCCAAGATTTATAGCTGTTGTAAAATGATGGTAATCTGTTATTCACAAAGGTGTGGTCATGGGGCTTTGCTGAGCTTACACGTAGGTGATGCCCCTCACCTCTGAAGGATCTCAGCCACATCCAGAAGGACTCAGGTGAAAGAAATAACTCATTTTTCAATAGTCTCATTCTCTGTATTTGAGTCAGTGACAGATTGAGACAGCAATTCTGATTCTTAACCCTTTTCCTTTTTAACGAAAAGACTTTTCAGGACCAATGAAGCACTCTCTCTCTCTTACTTGTGTAGGAGCAATGCACAATGCGACGAGAATGCATGTGCTGGACTAAGTCCCGGTTTCTTCTGCCAAATCATGGGCTCTATCCACTTAACTTGAAGGAGGTGTCCCTTAGCTAACCCCACTCACAGAACAGTCACAAGAGGCCAACACAGCACACTGACTTGGAGACAGAAGGCCAACATATTGTATTTGGAAGTCAGCGTATTGAATTCAGGGGATCTGCAGCAAAAAGATAATGCAAGACAGCCCTCAAGCTTCCATGCTAGACCTAGGGCCATGAAGATGTCTTCTCATTCCTGGGTGATTTCCCTCTAACACACTGCAAACCTGTATGGTGCAGAGCATCTGTCTACAGGGTTCTGCAAAACCTGAAGAGCAGTCACTGCACATCGGCCCTGAAGCTCCCCTTCCTTCCAGTGTACCCCAGGTATGTGGGTCCTACATGTGGATATTTTGGTCTCTGGGTGTGAAGCTGAGAAAACTTGTCCTGTTACAGGAGGTTGAACTTCTCTACCCAAAGTAAAGCAATCAGCTGAGAGGTCAGCTGCCTGAAGGGATGCAACAGCAAACGGAGTGCGACAGACAAGGCATTTTGCTGAGGTTTGTACAGGTGTTTACCAGTTCCATCCACCCCACAGTGTGCAGGATGTGCCCTCCTCATATTCTGCACTGACTGGTCTTGTGCTTCTCTTATGTTTTGCTTGTGGTTAATAATTAGGATGTTTTGTTTTAAAAGCCCAGTCTTGTCCATGCTGATGGTGCAACAGAAATCTGATCTTGAAAGACAGGATAAAAGAGACAGAGAAAATAGGAATTTTAAATGATCAAAGGCAAATATTTGCTTTCTCTATCCTGCTTCCCTGCATCTGATAAAATAATTGTGTAGAAGTAGAGATCCTTCTAGGTGAGATGGAGAATATATTTTTGTCTGGGAGATGCATAATAGGTGAAAAATTATTACTGGTTCTAAGTGCAGAATAAAACCCAGCTTCAGGCCTTGTTGGCCTAGGATGAAAATATCTTTTCATGATTTCTATGCACATGGAGGAAAGTGAATCTTTTTCTCTTGTAGTAATTGCATTTTTAGTCACAATTGCCTGTTATCTTTGCATTTCCCACAGGTGAAGATATTGGTTTCCACGGCAGGCTTGCAGTAGCTGTTCATCTCTCAAAACCCTTTGTGATATTATGAAATGCCAGGCTGCCAAGTAATCAGCATTTTTTTTTTTTTTTCCTAATGAACACACATGCGCAGGCAGTAATTTGTTTATTCAACTCCTTGTGCAGGTTTGTAATTTACTCCAAAAGTGAGCAGCAGCATATAGACAAACCAGATTACAGTCAGGGGAAGAGGTGGAGTCCCTTCTCAGGAGTTGCCCAAAACCATTCATTCACTGCCAGTCCATGACACCACGCTTCAGTCATACCCATGGAAATCTGTTCAGCCTTTTCCCCATTTAAAGAAATTAAACTATGCTTTTTTCAATTTTATTTATTTTTTTTTTTAAATCTTCATAAGGAAGCCTTTCCTGTATTATTCATGCACTCTCTTTGACAGAATGGAAATAATTCTAATCACCTACTTTCCTACATTTATTTTTCCCTTGTTCTGTTTTTCTACTGCAGTCTGATGAAACTGGTTTGGTCAGCTTCCCATTTGTTAATAGGCAGATTCACTTTCTGATTTTCAGTCACGCACAACACAGCAAGAAAACAGCTCATGGGGATGATCAAAACACCTCACTGAAACCATTTCTGCTTATTTTGTGTTTTGCAATTATTTTTTTTCTCTTTTTCCTTCAGCGTCATGGAACTATTGAGTCAAAATTAGGTTGCCAACATCACTTAAAAATAGACGAATTATTTTAAATCCCAACTCAGTGTTAGAAACCATAGGCAGTCTTAGGGAAAAAAAAAATAAAAAAGCAAACATTTCTCCTCAGAATCAAAATAATTGATATAGTTATTCTTTGTTTTACCTAACAAGCCCTGAATTTCAGATTGCTTGTTTGCTTTCTGCTGGGGCTGGTGAATATCAAAAGTGTGGAAGCAAAGACAGGATGCCAGATTGATGAAGAAACAAAAATATTAATCCACTTTCCTCTTCTGCTCTGGCCTTAGTCTGTTGGGAGGAGAGGAGTGTAGAGGTGAAAAAGGCTGAGAAACACTTTCTGAAAACCTCTGCAGTGGCTACAAGAGAACACCATGAAAACAGGTCTGAAACACCTTGAAGTATTATTTTATCCCTGTGATAACCTCACTCAAACCATCTTTCATCTCCTCTTTAGATTCCACTAAAAAAGAAAAGGGAGAAAATAGGCCAATAAAAAGAGCTGAGAGAGACCTTTCTATTTCACATGCTTTCCCAGAAATTTGGTAATAAGAAAGAGGAACTGACCCATTCCCTGGCTGAACGTAGGGCTGTACACATTGTGGAGATTTATTTGCAGCAAATTTCAGCTCTGCAAGACCAGAGCCACCCTTTACCAGGCAGACCTTTGCCCTGATCCTGTCCCACAAGCTTAAAGAAAAACCGAGTGTAACACAGAGAGGATGTCTTGCCCCTGGACTTTGCTTCCCCATGGGGCTGTGGACACTGAGCAGCCAGCAAATGTCCCTGGGTGGAAAGGGTGACGTTCCTGAGCTGCACATCGTGTCCTCATGCAGGCAGAAGGGAACCAGGATATCAAAACCTTCGTTCCCTAGGAGCAGAGACCTACCTACCTGCCACAGCTCCTAACTTGATGTGTTTTCAATGCAGTTTTACTTGATGGATGGTTTGGGCCCCATACCATTTACCTGCCAAAAGTTAATGTAAATGCTCCAGAAGTTTGCAGAGGAAATGAAAGCCCAGGATGTTTCTGAAATCTGGGAGACAATTAGTGTGATTTACATCCTTGGCATTACAAGGAGCTAGAAATTTCTTGTGTTCCCATGAAACATTATTGGAGAAGTGGGGTTTGGGAAAGTTATATTGGCTGAAATACATCAATCAGGATGCTTGTGAATAACGTAGCTGCTAACACAGATGGAAAGCTGATAACAGGCTAAGGGAGTTTCAGATCACGCTGCCGCACAAGGACATACTTTTACAGATGCTGGAACTGCTGAGCTAACTGCTTTTCATTTGAAAAGTACAGCTTTGAATGGACAAGAAATGTCTTTGCTATACTTAGAGGTGGATTATGAGATGGGAAAAATAGAAAGGCTACTTCGTGTGCCAGCACATGAAGCTGCCTCTGAGTATTGCCAGAAAAGGAGAAATGCGCAGCAACGACTTCTCAAAATCTGGCTCTAATGAGGAGCAGGTGTGAATTTTGCACAAATGTAGGTTGCAGGATGACTCCAGGGAAAAGGCGACATGTTAATGTCGTAGGAAACAAGAACACAGAGGAGCAGAGAAGCAGGAGCCTCTGGACTCCAGGCCTCAAGACTTAATTTGGTGACACGTGACAAATTATTTTGTGCTCGCTTTTCTTTAGCAATCAGTCACTCTCATCCTGGGGACTGAGGCTGCACAGTTTGGTGGCAGGATTGCTGCAGATTGGGAAGGTCTGAGGGGACTGGGTAATGGGAAAACGTTGCTTGGCATCTACAGGGTGGAAAAGCCTCAGTGCTGGAGGCTTTGGAGCAGAACATAGACATGGGGCAGTGGCAGCCAGAAGCGAGGGATGCTGGTGGAGCAGGGCTAATAGGAGGTTTCCATCTTTCTAGATCATTTAGAGAACTAGCCAGCATAACGGCGCCTTTAATTTTTTAAAGTATAATTTAACTTCACACATTTTTGCCCTGTATAACCTCCTCTCGCCTCCTCCCAAAGAGAGCATTTCAGTTCACACCGGTGAGTCGCCATGGAGACTCCAGCCGTGTGATGGCAAGACGTGACTCCACGCTGCCGGAGCCTCAGAACTTAATTATTTATTAATAGGCTTTTACCTCGCCAGCCTCAAGAGATGCAACATCTTGTTACCAAGGCTGGGAGAGAAACAAGAAACAAAGGCACAAAAAGAAGGGAAAAACACAAGCAATTACAAATAATTAATTAAGAGCACAGTAAACATGCCAGTAAAGATGTAAGAGGAGCAGAAATTGAACTTAAAAACCTACAGGTCAATATTGTTTGGCTGAGGAAAGATCTGGCTAGGTGGAAGGAAAATATTGAATATATGGGAAGGTGAAGTTTGTGCCCTTGTTTGCAGGGTCAGCTCTTTGGGTGTCCTCTGTACTTTGCAAAGACCCTTTGTGGAAGCGTCATATGCTTGTTTGCAGCTGGAGGTAAACCCAAACAACAAGATGAGCCTGTCCTATTTTTGAAATCTTGCCACATTTCGATCACATGAACCAGGAATAAGGACCATTGGGACACCAGGTCCATGCAGATTTGATGACTGATCAAAGAGAGTCTGTGGCAGATGTCTGTGAAAACCTCTCACTGCCTGAAATTTTGGTTAAAACAGACCTGGCAAATAATGGGTCAGTGTCTGTTCATAAAAAAAAGGTCAAGATGCACAGCAAGATTTTCTTGTTTTGTATTTATTTTAATTGAACAGCTAATCTGGCCTCTCCATTATTATGGACAATAAGTAAAGGCACTTTATTTTTTTCTCTTCTTAGTATCGCTACTCTGCTTTTCCCATAGACCTCTGTAAGAGCTACCGAGCAGCACTGTCAGACGAGGTACCATTTTTTCCAAAGTCTTTTGTCCAGTCCAATTAATTCAACAACATTCTCAGGGATCCTCACAACTGTGACAATTGGTGACTTTGGACTGGGAGGAGAATGTGAACACGTTGACACTTTTAGAGGGCTTGTAAGGGGACACCTGTGCTCTCCAGATAAGTATCAGACACGACAAGACAATGGACTGGGCAAGAAAAATGAAAATCATTTCATAAAATGTCTTCAAAGCAAAAAAAATCATAAAAAAAAAAAAAAGATCTTGCAACCCCAAGCACAATATAAAGCAAATCTAGAAGAACTGCATGGCACTGAGCCAAGCAAATTTAAGGAACAAATCTAGCAAACAATGAAAAGTAACAGCTCTGACCAAAAACAACCATTAAATGTTAAATGCTGCTCTTGTAACTGACAACACCAACAACTTTAAAGGGCTGTTTTACTAGCATGTGTATGTGTGTGTGGGGAATAGTTAGCCTCTCAAAGGGTTGAGTGTAAATTTAGATTTCTTTTTTTTTCTTTCTTTTTTTTTTTTTTTTTTTTTTTTCCCCCTTTACAACTTCGTGGTAATTGAAGGAGAAATCTAGAGCCTAACTAATTAGCATCAGTGAGGATGGTTCTCTTTGTTAAAGGTCTGCGTGGGCATGAAGGGCTGCAGACACCGAGTCCTTGCTTCAGAGCAGCGTGGAGAGGTGAGGAAGGAACAGTGTGGAGGGGTGATTTTTCCTTGTGCTGGACATCTTTTCTCTTTGTAGATGCCTTGTCTAGTCTAATTGTGCCTGGAGTGATAGGGCAGGCTCACCTGGAGACATATCTTTCTACCACAACTGACAAAGGCAAATAATGTTGCAGGGAAAAGACAGAGGAGAGGCAGTGGGAGAATAGGAAGAGGAAGGGTTTTCTGGCATTCCCATGCATTTTCAATAACATTTCCATTTTTTCCTCATTCCCTTTGCTTGTAATTCACTCTCCAGAAGTGTGATGGACCACTTCCTGCACACACAGCCACACAGTGGCTTTTGGTGGGATCTCACTGTTTATCTCAAGCATTATCTGGTATCCGGGTCTCTGACATTGAATCATCGAAGTGTCTCTACTGCATACCTTTTCCCTATTTCTTCCCTCTTTGAAGAAGAGCTGTGCTTCAGTTCTCTGCTTGTGCACAAAGCAGCCTAAAGGAAGCACTTGAGGTACAGAAGAACCTGAGACAACTCCCAGAAGCTGAAGGTCTGCTCTTTCCCTGCCCAGCACAGGTCAGCAGCGTGCACCAAACTCATCCCCGGACACCTGCCTTGCTGGAGCCAAGTGAGAACAGGCCTGAATGCTTTTGTCCATGTGAGAGAACAACATAGCCAAGACTTATTCATGGGGTGGGAACAAGGACTCAAATTACTCATTTTTAGTTGCTCCTCCACTCTTCTCTTATCCTCTTGTCCATCCCCTAAGAACCCCGAAACTTCAGCCACCCCCGTGAACTCAGAGGTGTATTTGTACAGATTCACCTTTTCCCATCCCCCAGCAGTTTTTGGGAACAACTCCTAAAATCTGTTGTATTCTTCCACACTAGCCAGGCTATTCTCTAATCACATTTAGTGCCGCAAGATTAACCTGTTATTAAAAATATAATTGTTCTTCAATTTGCACTTCTTTTTGAAATGGAGGTTGAGCAGAGCTCCAAAGCCCTGACTGGAACTTTGCTGCAAAGCCTCTGGCAACAAAAAAGCTTATTATTTGCAAAAGAGAGGATCCTAATTGGAAAATATGATGGAGAGAAAATAGTGAATCCCCAGTAATCTCCTTCCAAAATGATAATGCACGTGGTATAATGAATATTAATGTATCATATTTATGAAATGGGGACACTGGAAAATGCAAGATAAGATTTCCTTCTCTGTGCCTTTTACTTGGCAAATAACACTCAGAGTCACGCCATCCTGCACACCTGTCTGACAGAGACAACCGAGCTGCTACTAAATAGAAATGTACCCACAAATTCCTGAATCTATGGACCTGTAGTAGCCACCACCCTATCTCTAGCATTCCCTACCTACAAGCCCATTTTCTCATTGCTCATTTCATGCAAACATGGTACTCCTCACACAGCCTTGCCAATCACCATGAACACAGAACAACTCTGCTGAAAACACGCAGTTGTGGTTTCCACTGTCACTAAACAGTTGGTGTCAGCCTGAGCGATCTTGGTGGAAGGGATATTCTTCATCTCTATCAACATTACATCTCAACATCATTCAACTGGGTTTTAAAGTCAGATTTTTCAGCCCTTCCTGGCCAGTGGTTACTCAGTTCCTCTTAAAGACACTGAAATCACCTGTGTGAGTGAGTAGGTACCAAGCCAAAAAAGTCAAGAGCTCATAATCTGTTTAGACATCAAGTGCTAAGTAGTACCAGAATTCCTCCCGAAGTCCCTGGTGGAGGTGCTGTAACCCGGTGATCCCTCGTATTGGTTAAAATCTTGCTTCCAGCACCGTAACCATAGCACATAAAATTTTCTAGGACAATTGCCTCTCCCTGAAGTATAGTCATTACCTGTTCTGGCAGACTTCTTTGTAATTTAACTTTGTAGACTTCAAAAATAATTCCCAGAGAATTGAGGTTTATTGGGGAGAAATATCCTTTTATTTACTTGCTCATTCCCACACTAATATCTTCCTGCTATCTGCTTCCTTTGGAATTAAGTGGTTAACATAGTTACTGTGCAGAAATGTAGATTTCCCCTGGCACTCCTTGGAGTGAAGAAAGGATAATTTCAGACATTTTCCTCTTTAGGTAATGCATCTGCCAGAGCTATCTCAATATTTCTATAGGACAAATGAGACTGACAGCCTGGGAGAGCAGCAAAGGAAGAGCCATGCCAGTGATAAAAGGCCTGACTGGGACTCAAGGGATGTGCACTCAGTTCGGGCCATAAACTCGGTATGCGACCTTAAGGAAACCATTTAATCCACCCGTTCTTTAGTTCTGTACCTGTCAAGAGTCTGACTTTCCTTCTACTCTTTTTCTATCACGTTGGTATATGTTACAAGCTCTTAGGTATAGTCTCTGTCTCATCCTGTCATGTTATTTAGCAGAAGGGAACACCAGTCTTTGCAGGGGCCTTTAGAAGCCAGAGTAGAGATAACAATAGCAATAATGACAACGAGAAATAACATCCTCAGGACTACAAAGGTGATTCCCTGTGTTCTGATTTCAGTCCACGTAATCCCCACAGAGAATCAAAGTGTTGTAATCATCACACGGTCCCACTAGGATTACAGAGAAATGATTCACCTGCAAAATACTTCCCCGATTTCCATTTCTAAGATGACAATTTGAAAGCAAAGGGGTAGCTTTGGGGCTGTCCTGGATCTTTGTGATGGCTGAACATGGAGTGTGACAGCAAGGCATATGCTCTGGCTCTAACACCTGTCCCTGCTACTTCGGATAAAGTAAGGCCTCAGCAACCTGAAGCTCATTAACAAGAACAGGTTTGATTTTGTCCATGACAGAGTGCCATACACACAACACCGTGACATTTTTCCCATTGGGACAATGAGACATGTCCCATTGCAATTGCTTTGGGATGTGTGTCCTTCATTTCACCTCCAGTGAATGCTAGGATTTGCATCCACATACATTATTTCAGAAAGCACTGTGAGAATACTCCTCCCCCACGGCTACCCAAAACTTCAGCCACTGCCATTCAGGACAATCTCTCTATATGGAATAATTATTTTAATCAGGAGATGTGTTAGAAATAGGATATGTGCAGCTGTTGTGTGGTTCCCTGCACATCCTGGAATGGCTGCCTGAAAAAGTGGATTAAAACTGTGTAGAAGGGTAGTTGCCATGGAAACTGCATCATTGGAAGCTTCATTTCAATCTTTCCTTCTTTCTGATCATTTTACACCCATTTTACCACTCTGGACTAGTACCAGTCCAGCATGGACCACCTGTGCCCTCATCAAACTATCAGTGATGCTGCAAGCCAGGAAGCAGGAAGCAGACCTAGTGGGACAAAATCTGGGAAAGCAGCACTGGGGTAACAATGTTTTGTGGGGGTCACGAGAGGAGCTGACTTCACCTTTGGCTCAGAGACCAAGCAGAAGACCTCAAGGTGTGGGAAGGACAGACTCCTTCTGGGCTAGCAGTGGCAAAAACCATGCCAGCCCCTGCTGTGAGTTCATTGCTCCTGTGGTGCTGGGTACCACTGCAGATGTGTCCCTCTGGGAGATGACTGCCCTCTGCCCTGGCAACACAGGACACTTGAACAGATTCTCATGGACTCATGGAGCTCTGGGATTTGGAGGGAAATAGTGTTTTTTCTGGCAGCCAGGTGCCATTTTTAAATAAGAAGGGTGTATAAGAGAGAGGTCATCTTCAGGGCAGCAGCCTCTAACAGAGCAGGTGCCACCAGCCAACATTTTCCATGATAACGTGTTTGTGCTAGGGACTAACTGAGAGTAAGTGCCTTGGCATATCTCTGTGACAATGAAATAAACCTGAATTAAGGTTGAATTAAGGTTTCTGAGATGAAACTCAGTACAATGCAATTCCAGATGCCTAGGACTGGTGTGGGATGTAAAGTGTATTTTCTGCATCTGGAAAGGGAATGAGGAGGGGGTGGCTGGACAGAGCAAATTCACCCAACTTGCAAGAAGGACATGGAGCTTAGCTTGCCCTGCTTATGAAGGAAGGTGCTAGCTGGTCTCTGGCAATTGCAAGGTCATACTTTGAAGTCCTGATTGAAAGAACCTTTCAACATTTCTCAAAACCTTGCCAAGTTCACAGGCAGTAATCCTGTTTCAGCCATGAAGAGATGGATAATTGTAGCACAGAAAATCTTCCCAGAGGACTTGCGGACAGTTTGTGGTGCAATGTAGAAAACCAAAGAGAGAACCTAAAACTTCACTTACTTGCCTCCTTGTCTGGTCTGCAGAGCTGATTCCTCCAGACCCTCCAGTCTGTACGAACTTGTTCCCAGGTTTGTCTGGCCGTCCTGGTTTTCTCTTTTCAGAGTTGCTGCTTCAGGGTTGTGTTACACCGTTACGTCAGGTAGTGGAGGGAGCTTTCCAGACTTCATTTGCTTTATATTCATGATGGAAGCCAAGGTGGACTCTGTTGAAAATGAAGAAATTAAAGGATAAGAGTGAGAACCAACCACTTTCACAACTGTAGTGCAATCAGTTTTTCACTCTATTTTTATGATCCCTGCTATTTGTGGTAGTTCTGCTACTTCATTAACATCATGTATTTTAGCATTATCCGCATGGCCTGACAGGTCAGCTGGCTTTTCCGGGATTATTCATTGAGGGTTGGAAGCCTGAAGGTTCATTCTGCATGTGCTGAAGCACAGGATTTGTAGCAACCCTTAAGCATTAGTATTCACCACAGAGATTTGGCTGATGGATTTGATTGCTCAAGGGGGCAGATTCCAAATGCTACAAGATAAATCATGACATTAGCTAATTTCTTTATTTCTTTCCTCATTTCAGGAGGACTTGGGGTTGGGAGAAGTTCAGTTTAGCCTAGCATTTCCGAAAATGGACATCCTCTTGCTGACTTAAGCAGAACATAGATAGACCTTCAGAATTTAAGTTTTCAATTCTGTGCCCAGCACAGTACCCATCCTAACACTGGTTATTCATGTTATGCCTTAAAGAAATATAAATTTGGTTTTATTATGAGCTTTTCACAAGCTCCAAAAACAGATGTAGCATTTAGAAAAGCAACTTAAGGAAAAGCACCTGAAACCAACCTAAATCAAGAAAGACACCTGCAGTTAAACCTCTTAAACTTCCCAACCAGCTCCACTTGCACTGGGGACGAATGTATAGCACTGCTTTGAGAGAGCAGCCTGCTTGACTCATCTCTCTGGGGCTCTGTACAAACACAGAGATTTGGTGCCTTCATTGGGATCCCACTGTGTGCCCTGCTCCTGCTTCTCCTGCTCTGATCTACTCACCCTCCTCAGCTCTTTTCTCCTGCAGGGTGTGAATAAGATGGCCCTTATACACAGGAATATGAGGTGATTTCTCTGGCCAGGGTTACACAGACAATC
>CM021774.1:14197216-14297387 GCA_011076525.1 Nettapus auritus
CACAGGAATATGAGGTGATTTCTCTGGCCAGGGTTACACAGACAATCAGAGCTATAGACCCTCTCATGGCCTTAAAATCTCCGACTTTCCAATGCTTAGGCTGCGTAGCTAATGGTTCTGATACTGGTATGCTCATGATATTGTGTTATTGGTTCCATATATTATCTTAATTTTCAGTTTGTACTGAGAATGAGTTCCCTTAACCACATGGCTGATTTTTATCTCCTTTTCGTGGTACAGTACTACACAGGTGAATGAAACTACCGCCAAGAAGCCTGGTGCAACATTCAAGAATATATTTCGAAAAGCGATGATCAGCATTTTCCTTGCATATTATTTTTCCATAATTAAGCAATACATGTGGCTTGAAAATCCTTAACAAATCTTAACATGATTTATAGGGATCATTTGTTTCAACTTTTTTGCTAAATGGCAGTAGATTTGGAGCTTTTATTATAAATTGTTTTCATTTAGATTTTAACCATCCTCTAGGCTCTGGGTAAAGCACTTATTTGCTGCATGTAATTTTTTATTGTTTGGGTGTTGGACCTAAAACCAAAATAGAATGGAATAACAGTCCCAGTGGAGAGAAGCAAATGAGAGAGGTGAAGAGGAGAAAGGAAAGCGGAAGAAATGAAGAATCAGGTTGGGTGACTGATCCTCCAAGGAGCTAGATGGAGAAATAATGGGTGAGAATGGAGGTTGGTGTAGCAGGGAGATGAGCTTGGAGGTTGGGTTGCATCAGGCCAGGCTGCTTCCCTGTATCTGTATGGCTGCAGCTATCCTAAAACTGGGCTGGCTGCAGAAGAGGCCAACTAGCCTACACGGCAAGATCACAGGAGGCATTTGCACCCATGTTTGTCTGATGTGTAGCAGAAGGACACGGCTCAAGATTGCTGAATGTAATTTGAAATGGAGCTGAGGGAATGAATTCTGGTCAGCTTAACTCAGGTTTCTAGTTTTGCTTTCCCCAAATGCTCAGAGATCTCCAGCTCATCCAAACAATGTTCCCAAACCCCTAGAGCTTAATGAGCTTTTGTTAGGGTCATTATTCAGTTAAAAAGGAACAAACAAACAACTTTCCAGAAGGTGCATTGTTTGTTATTAGCACTTTTATACCCATTGCTCTCATTTTTGGAGAAAAAAACAAAACCACGTGGCTTGAGTAACATATCAAACAATCTGAAAAGTGAACAATTGGGACTAACGAACCTGAAAATGATTGGTCCAAATTATTCAGTAAATATAGCACTTAAGAGTAATGAAGCTACTTGCGCAGCACTGGGACTGGTTTCAGAGCTATTTGCCAACCAGACAGCATTCTGAACTCGCAGCAAGCGCTGGGCCTGATTCATCACCCTGCTTCCTATCCCCATGTGATGCTGGTGGCTGTGTTGCAGAGTAATGAATCGAGGTCATTACTCAAGGCACGCAGTCCCTGTGCTCACACTCAGCCTGTCCCTTCCTGTTTGTGGAGATCTGGCAAAACTAAGTGGGATGTGACGCAAAATTTAACAGTTTTGGTTAGATGTCAGCAGGTGTGGAAAGAGCTTGGTGGGACAGGAGCACAAAAGCCAGCACCACCACCCAGCAGCAATCAGTGTTTTGCCCTGACTTATGGCAATTTTTCTGCTGTCTTGTCGCCTTGCCTGTATTTTTTCTCCTATTACTTCCCATCCTTGAGCCCTGGTTTTATCTGAGAAGCAAAACCATTACCATGATGATGGCTTGGCCTTGCAGGGTTGTCTCTGCATTGCATCCTTGCAGTGCTCCTCAGAGACATCTTGCAGGACATCTCCAGTTAGAGAGCCTTTAGCTGACAGAAAAAACTCCAGAGCATGAGACCACCAGAAATAACAGACTCTCTCCACACCAACTTCAGATAAACTATGTAGTAAAAACAGGATCCAATTCTGAACTGCTTGTCTCTATGCTTATTTAATATTGGAAACTTCCAATTCAGCATCAGTTGAGATTATTATATTCCATGAATTGAGCTTAACTCTTCTCAATACTAACAGTAGTTGATAATAGAGATAGTCATTTGTTTGTGTTGGTAGCAGTGCCTGCAGTGGGAGGAAGGCTCTATGGCAGCCATGAACAACCTGGACTTCTGCAGTTCACTTACATGAAATACTGAAGACGACCAGATGAACTCTGTGTGGCTGAGAACAGTGGGGGACAGCTAATTACAGCAGAACTCAACCAAAAGAACCAAAAAGAGAGTTCAGCTCCAAAGCCTCCCCTGGACAGGGAGTGGCCGGAGCCCTGCTTTTCATGACTCAATCACCTCCTTGCCAGATTCCTGCATGTCACTTCCACAGCCCTGGAGCAGATTTATAAACATATATGCTGGACTTCTATTTCCTGATAATCTAGTTTAGCGTGAAAAATAGCCCCATGAACAGGACACCTGCTGGCTCTCACCGTGCACGTCACTTGGACAGCCTCTGCTTTCCGCTGCCTGAGGTGTTGGCTTCCTTCCCAGCGCTCCCCTCTATCTGCAGCCCTCCAGTGAGTTTTCATCACTTCAGCCTCTTCCGAGGCAGTGCCTCGATGTACTTATCATGTGGTGTTCTCAACATAGCCACTCAGCAATGTCCTTGAGTGCCAAGCACAAGTTAGGAAGTTGGACATTACTTTTTTTTTTTTTTTTTTTTTTTTTGCCACCCCTCTGCTTCCTCTTCCTCTTGTTCTCTTCCTCCCTCTGCTGTTCCATGCACAGAAGCTTGAGATGAAGCTGTAGGCTGCTCTCCACTCCCTTCTCTAGCTCTGCTCCTAACTCGCTGTGTAATAACGAAAAATCCATCCAGCTTCTCTGTCAGCCAGTTTACCCTTCTGTGAAATGGGGACGTAATTTGCTAATTCTGGTATAACTCCAGGCAGGCTGTCTGAAGTTTTAAAATCACACCTTGGAAAGCAGTTTCAATACCACTTGCAGCAGATGCTTGCCTTTATCCACTCCAGATAAGGTGGCCTGAATGATCTCGTGATTTCAGGAGTATCTTCAAAGGGGCTTCAACTTCAACTCATCCCAGAGTGCAAAACAACATTATTACAGCAGGGAGAACTTACTGAGCTGTTTTTTTTTTTTTTGAAAAATGTTTTCTTTTTTCTGACCAGCAGCAGAAGGATGTGCTGAGGTGGGCAGATAGGTGCATTCATTTTTCAAGGTGCAGAATTTATCATTTTGCTTGAGTACTGTGGGTAAAGCCTGGTAGTCATTTGCACCTGCAGGAAAGGTGTGCACAGGTGACATTGATACATATATGTATCGGTAAATATTAATCTCCATTAATACATATAACACACCCTGTATGTCATATCCAAGAGCAAATGATGTTGTGTCTCACACTCATATTTCCATATGCGGCAGACTTTTACCTAATCACTTTCTGGTTATGCCTGAAAACTCATCTATTGCATTCTCTGAATCACTGCAGTCCAGTTCTTATACAGAAATCATTAGCCTATGGAAATGGTCTCTTTTTTACCAGCAGACGAAGCCATATGCTCATCCAGAGGCAATTACTCTTCTAATACAAGTTCTATAATAACCTTAAACAGTACAGAATGGCATAATTGTTTGCTTTAATAAATACTCCAAAGTACTTTAGCTGTAAAATGGCTTCACAAAATCCTGTTTCAGTTCCTTCATCTTCCAGTCTCTTTGCAATGACCCTCATTCTTCTGGCCAATCTTTTTTTTTTTCTTGGAATTTTGCTGTGACATCCAAATGCGGATGTTTTGAATCACAGATGTGAGGAATTAAGAATTCTTTTCTCTTTCTCTTTTAAATGATTTTTCATCGTGTGTTGGAGCCAAGTATCTATCAGGGTAAAATCAATAGCAGCTCCCAGAACTAAAAGAAAATGCCCCAGACTTAATACACTTCATGCACAGCCACCGCAGCTGTATATCTGAAAGAAAGCTAATAGAGTGACTCATTCTATGAGTTACCAATGTTTGAAATAAACCTGTTGCTAAAATGGTTAGGAACAATGTAATTCTGAACATTAGAACCGAAGCAGGACTCCTGCTTCTTCGCCTTTACAGACACATCAGAGCGTTAACTCTCTCTACTCTCAGTTCCTTAAATCTGAACATCTGTGCCTGTCAAATAAGATGTAAACAATCAATCTTCTTCCTCCCTCATTCCTATGAGAAAGCATGTGAAAAAGAGTAAGAGTAAGAAGGACAGATAGCAACTGAAGAGACATATCCCTTTGTTGGGACTTCAGCGTCCCATTGCCTGCTCATGTGAAGCTGGAAGCAAAGATCAATGACTCTCTAGTCTTCTCTAATTTATTTACATATTTCAGGTGGATCCAAGGATCCATTTCCATCTCCTCTCCACTGCGTGTTGTGAAGCAGCTAGTGAGTTGGGAAGGACCCTCTGGCTGACAAGCGCCGTTATTTAAATTTATGAAATTATTTGAGTGAGCACCAAACTTTGGGGAGCGTCTGGGCAATACACACAACACCCACACTGCATGTAAATGCAACCTTTGCTCTTTGGGACTGTCTAGGTCAGGCACCCACGGCTCACAACCACTTTGTTCCCAGTCCCTCCATGAAGAGTAGGGCACAGCAGGACTACAAGCTGCATATCAATCAGGGAGCAACAGAGGAAATGGCAGAAAGACATTTCTTCTCTCTCTCCCAGGTCCTGAGATGTGATCCATCCAGAATTCATAGCACTCCCCGTGTCCAAGAGGAAACTGCAACCAAAAACCACCCAGAGACATAAATATCATGGCTGCAGAACATTTAACTAGTATGTAGATGGACAAAACAGCAACAGCATCACATATAATGGAGGGACATTAAAGAAAATATACTACTTGCTGGAAAGTATAGTGCTGCTCTCCATCTGCCTTATCACTGGATTCCAATGGTTGGGTGCCCACAGACCTTTTGCATTAAATTTTACATTGATTTTTATGACCAGTTATTACATGTAATGTCTGAGCACTCCAACTGTTCTGTCTCCTCCCCTGTGTGGTATGAAATAAAGTTCATGGCAGTGGTATAATGGATGGCTCGGACCAACTCCAAAAGTGGAGGTTTATCAGGTAATTATCCGAGGGGAGTCAGAAAATGTGCTCTTTTATGTCAACATATAAAAACTGCATTAAGTTTGGAAAGAGCCAAACCATGTCATACCACGGGTTTCCCAGTGCTTATTACTTCAGCCCCATTTCTCTTTCCTCCTTCTTGCTTGCAGAGCAGCATTTCTAGGCCTCTGCTTTTCTGGGAGGAGGCCAATTCCAGCGTCCCATCACGTACAGACCAAGGAGAAAAGTAGTTGGATGTTTTGGTACACCCCTTTCCAGAGCACCCTGTAGGTACTGGGCTAGATACTGGCAGATCTACCCTATCAAGCTTTCAACACTGTCGGGGCTAAGGCAGCCTTAGTACGGTCTTTGGTAAAGATGTGCTAATACTGCCTGCGCCCTGAGGCCTTCCCCACAACAAAGGCACTTCTTCATGCTGGCCTCCAGGGGAACTGCGCTCTCACCAGGAAGGCTTAGCAGAGCATGGATTTGTACATCCCCATATGTGCACATTTGCACATTTCAGCATTTCTTTTCCTTAAAAAGACTGCCTCACTTTAAATAAATATAAATATAACAATAACAACAACAATAATAATAATACAAGTAGTTGCAGTGGTTCAAGTTGGAAGGGGGAGCAGTGTCATTTAATTGTGCTGGAGGGAATTGTGCCTTTTCTATCTATCTCATTTATATCTATCTAAGAAGAGATGAGCCCATTGTCTCAAAATTGCTTTGAGATGGGACAGGTTGGAGCAGGCTGTGGATACATGAGCTATTAGAGCTATTAGTGATGGTGATGTTAGACAGTATCGCCTGTCGGTCTGCTTTACAGTTATAAATGTGTATCATTTAAAATACAATAAGGGGCCAGATGCTCAGCTGGTGTCTGACATCTATCCACCAGGTTGCCACTGCTGCAGATTTAGCACAAGCCAGTGTCTTTCCAGGGAAGATAAATATTAAAATTTTGTTTGTGGTGGTGGTTTTGAGATCCAATCAATGTCCATGATATTTGGATTAGTTATTGGGTTGCACCTCGTTGGGGTGGTATTTGATGGGTGTATACACTGTCCTGAGATTGCAAACTGGGAGTGAAAACGAGGGTCCAAAAGCATAAAACTGCAAGTCTTCCAAGAATGCTTCCTTGTTCAAAGACAGAAAATTGAGATGATTTTTTTTCCAACATGCCGTGGAACAAGTAATCTATTTTTTTGCCAGCCTGGACATCTTACTTCAGCAAATGCCAGTTTAACATGGGTTAAGGAAGATGAAGAGCTCTATGAATCATAGCCCTTAGTATCACGTCACCTACATGCCTGCATTATGCCTTTGGACCAGCTGCTGAGTATTATCTCTGGTTTCTAATCCTCTAATTTCAGAGTTCTTTTGTGCAGATTATTGCTGAAAACTTCATGTAATTAATATCAATTATTTAGATTTGCAGTTTAATCAGTGTCAGATATTTTTCAGCTCTGAAAGCAGCATTATTCCTGTTGCTATTATTATTAATTACTAGTCTCGGTCACCCAAATAGATGATAACAGATACAAATGTAGATTCAGTTAATACTAGGACTATGCATGACACAAGCTGATAAAAGCCAGGAAATTCATGGGAACCTCATTTTCATTCTCTTTACTCTGCCTGAATCTGTCCAGCCTGATAAATCTGGTCTCTCTGTACCTTCAATGTCCCTTTGTTGCCAGGTAGCTGGTGCATCCAATTTAGTTTACTGTTGAACCATTCTGAATAAACATGCATTTGAATACTACATTTACTCACATAAACGATGCCATGCACCTCCTCCTACTACTCCAGATCGTTCTCAAACCTGGAGTACAACACTCATATCCTTTTATTTTAAAACACTGTCAGCTGTGACTTCTGGACATAAAATGCAGGCACGTAATAGCAAATATGTGTCTGTGGCCATCATTTTAGCAAATACAGCAACGTTTTTTCCAGTGGATTACAAAGCCAGGTGGATGCTAGCCCATGACCTAAGTGCTAAGGGAAAGATGTCACAGAAAAATGTGTGGTTTGCCCAGGAAGGTGCAAGCTTATGCTGGCAGATCTGGGATTGGCGTTGACATCTCACAACCCCAATCACAGGCTCAGCTCTTGGACTCAGATTGCCCCATGTTTTACCAGTTCTGGCCAGCTCTGCCCCCCTCTTGCAATGCCTGGTGTCAGATGGCCCAAGGGGCTGAAAGAATTAACCTTGGCTGATATAACCAGGTATCTGAGACTGGGAAGATGGCAGAGGGAAATCTGGTTGTCAAGGCACAGAGGGGGAAGGAGATGTGCCTTAGCCACTGCCAGCAGATTTCCAGGGTTTGAGCATTGCATGGGCCACAGCTAGAGACAAAATGAAAAACTATTCCTGAAAGAGGACTAGAGGAGATAGAAATACTTATATTCTGGTAAATACTTGGGACAAAAAGGCACAGGTAGGTAGGGCAATAGTTGCAAATGGCATGGCTTAATGCAAACCATTTAGGTGTCTGATGTATTGCTAGATGAGTTTGCCTTTTTCTTTTTTTTTGTTTGTTTTGCTGCTATTTTCAAGATAATCCAGTCATTTACAAGTATCTGATGTGGTAGCAATTCTTTGCTTTACTGATGTTAAGAAATTGTAGCGGTAATTTCATGGAAAAATTCTATAGCCCATATACTGCAGCAGAGACAGGAATGTAATCATCTGGTGAGGAAATCATCCTGTATCAGAAACATAAGGTTTTTCCGTGTATCTCACCTACCCATATTTAGCCAAGTTAAGAGCAGCAGAAGACAGCACAAAGTACACGGTGTGTCACAGTGCTTATATTTCCAGTGGACTACCTTCAGATTGAGTGGGAAATTGTAATTGTGGCATGGCTTAATTTACAAACACTTGATTTTACAGCCTTAACACCCGTTCAGTGCAATATTTTGCATGTAATGAAGAACTTCATTCTTGTCTCAGTGGGGTAGTATTTTAGTGATTTAGATGCTTAGCTCCTACTCAAGTGTCCAAAATGCTTAGAAAGTGAATAGGAAAATAAGGGATAGTTTGCACTTTGAACTGTGCACAGAGCAACAGGATATATAAATATTTATACATGTCCCTGGCACATCATCCATGCTCAGGAACAAGAGCTACAGGGACTGCTGGCACTCAGATACAGGATATCAGACCTGGCCATAAGGGATTGCTCCAGGTCATGACTGAGATGCACAGGGTGAAAGGACTCTAAAGGCTTGCCTTCATAAAAGCTCTGAAAAGGTTCTGGGGGTGAGACAGATAAGGCTCATGACCTGCCGGATTTTTTCTTGACTCTGCATAATACTGACAGTCTCCAATTTTTCTGCATAGCAAATGCATGCACAAAATTTTAAGTGTGTTTATTAGCAAAAAGTGTGTGTTAGAGAAAAAATCATGGCCCAAGTGATAAACTGTTTGTAATAATCTCATCGTTTTTGAAGGAGAGATTGTGGCATTCTGCACTTTCTAAGAGAGCATCAGCAGAATAGGGCAGAGAGAATATTATCTCTAAAAGCTATGCATCATTCTCTTAAAATGTTAATGTCCCATTTCTAACTGAACAAATAAACCTCTACAAGTTGTATGCAACTAGTACTAATGAATCAGGGTGCAGACTGGGAAAAAAGAACCAGCTTCTGGCTGCAAAAAAGCATCTTTCAAGAGAAATAAAAAATAAGTCATTATTTAAAAATTGTTCCATTAATGTGCTGCAAACAAAGGGCTGTTAGCTTGAAAGGACCAAACAGCTTTTATTTCAGAGTACTTTATTTGCAGCGGGATTATAAACAAAATCCTCAGCAAACCCTTCAAACAGAGCATGCGTTATTAAAAAATGCAGAAGCCTTTTACCCATTTACCATTTCCTCGAGATGTTTTTGTTTTGTCTCCCTAATGTATTTACAATGAGTGTGCAGTCTCCACATGGTTTAACATCCAAATCAAAGATTTGATAGAGGAAGGCAGCAGCATTTCATGTCTTAGCTTTATGATTTTCACTGAGTTCCTAGTGCAACAAAACCCATTGCAAAGATCAAGATAATGCAAGACCTGATCTCATATATGCTCATGTTGAGCACAATGTCAAATGAAGACTGCAGGCTATTTTCATCATCCAAGCGCTGAAGTTTATTATCTGTAACACATTTCTGCCTAGAAGAGCTAACCAAGGTTGTGTTAGACACTAAAGAGCCACCTGGAGTTCATGCCCTCAGGAAGAGCTAAATTGAACATAAGCAGAGGAAGGTGGGTAGACAGCAGAGATGGAGTAATTCATTAGAGGATGCAGAGCAGGTCAGTGGTATAGCAGCAAGCCAGCATGCACTGAGTTAGAAGTTGTGTCCTGGCAGTAGCTTCAAGAGAGGTGCTGGGTTTTGGCACGGTGCTTTTGGGGCAGCAAAGAGTCTGTGATTTGCTTTCCCAACAGCAGAGCTCTGTGCAGCTTGTACAACTGGGTCTGCTGAGAAACCTTCATCCAACTCCAGAAGAGTGGTGCGCTATTGAAAAGGCTGGTGAACAACATGGTCATAGATGTAGCTGTCCTCAGGACAGCTGATTTCTGCATCCCACAGGAGATTCAGCCTTCTCTTTTTTTTATTTTTTATTTTTATTTTTTTATTTTCCCATGAATAGGCCAGCTCACTCTCAATGTCACTGTCTCTTTTCAGCCAGTGGCTTCCAGCTAGAGCTCCCTGAGCACTGCAATTTCTACTCTTTCCATTGCAGAGAAATTTCAGAAAAGGTTGAACAATTTCTGAAAAAGGACCCTAGCATTTTGAAATTTTTCATATAATGAAATTGGGGCTTTTACAAATTTCCTCATTGCAACATTTGTTGTTGTAAAATATAATTCATTTGAAAGTCAATGTGATGATGCTGAAATGAAGTGCTTCAACCAAGCAGAATGTTAAATAAAAGTCAGATGAAATTGATACTGTCCCTTGAAACTCTCAGACTTTTCAGAATCAGCATTTTCTCATAGCAAGCTGTTCCACATCTCCTTCTGGCAGCAGTCTAAGTAACATCAGCTTTTTCTGGAAAAGCTTTAAGAGCTGGATATTATTATTATTATTATTGTTATTATTATTATTATTGCCATTGTCATCATTACTATCATCATCATTACCATGATCACCATCATCAATAATATGCATAGAAAATGGAACTGGAAAAAGGAGGCAGAAGGCTAGATCCTGCTCCTACATTCACTAGCAGTATTGGTTTGGATTCACGGGGTCACTAAGGAGAGGAGAATTCACCTCTACAAACACTCTCAACCTCTCTTTGCCTCCGTGTGTTTATTTGTGGGTACATCAAGTGTACTCAGCTCATTCTTCCATTCACATGTTACCGCTGCCTGGCACAACTTCAAAACTCCTATCTCCCTAATGCTCCTTTTATGGCTTTTGCCATTATTTTTTTGCCAATTGGGTAGAATAGAAAGGAAGCCTCAATGTGCCGGAGAGGGATGTGTTTGGACTGAGGTGAGCTCAACAGCACTCGAATTAGCTGGGCGAGGTAGACTCATGGAGCTTGATGAGGACATTGCTGCTGAGATTCATTCAAACAGCTGGGTGACAAGAGGGCTTTAAAAGCCTTCGGTATGGACATCAGCACACAGGCTCGGTTGTGTGATTTCATGAGGTGGCTAAGTCTGGCTGTGGAAATGAGAGCAGGGCAGGGTGTGTTGGTGTTTTATGGCTCTCTCACACCTGGAGAGCAGGTGTTGTAGCATGGAGCAGATAAACAGGCATAATTCCCTCTCTCTGAGGATTTTCGTCCCAGCTGGGGAGCCTGTGGCTGGCCACAGGGCTGCCGTTACCTTCACATGCTGTTAAGTCCCCAAATGGTGTCTATAAATGCATCTTCCTTTAGAAAGGATTATTGACTCACATGGCTGACACACATCTTTCCAGGCCGGGTCCTTCGTGCGTGAAATGTATTGTCTTCCCCTTTAAGGACTTTGCTGCCTCACTGACCTTTATATTCTGCAAAGAGGCATTTTAATCTCCCACACTGCTGCGCTGCTAAGTGGTTTCTCATTTGACTGGTGCTACTCAATGGTCTTTCCATGTTGACGGGCTCTATTAAGACACTGGGAGTTAGTCTGAAGCCCTTCTAAGCTGTTATTTTCAGTAATAACACTCCTATTTGTTCCCCAGGTTTGCCGCACCCACAGGAGGTGGGAGGAGATGTGGAAGCACAAATTCTCATTAAAAGAAAAAGCAATTTTCTTTAGGAACGAGTTGCCTTGAGGCAACTGGAAAGGGACAGAGCGCTGATTCCAGTATGAGCCAGGATCAGACTGGAAATCATTACATTAATCAATTCTCCCATCCAGGAGCTTCCTGAGATGGTATTTATCACTATCACAGCCTCTTGGGTAGTCTCTACACTATGCATAGAGGGTGTCTCAGTGTTTTACAGCTGAATGTTGTAGCTGTTCAATCCTATCAGCATTGCCTCTCTTGTGCAGAGCTTGTACATAAACAAATTGTGAGTGCTCATTTTTCAGCGTGCTACTTTCCATGTATGAGTTGCCAGTTGTGTGACTTATTTGCCTTGAAGAGGATGGAAAAAAATGTGAGAGAGAACTCCATGGAAGAAAGAAGAACATGCGTTTTCCACTGGACTCATTCCCTGTCCCTTTATCACAGAAACCAAGGGAAAGGTCCTGAATGCAGATGCCAAAACTTATTGAGTGCAAGATGAGTAAGTTTATGGACTGAATGAGCAAATGGCAGAGCCAGTCAGGCAGCCTAGGGAATTCCCTACCCAAGAAATCTCAATGAACCTTTTCCACACATGTAGACATGGGGGTCCTGGTTTGCTGTCTTCAGGCACAGTGACAACCATGAGTAATGATGTCCCAGTAGTAACAGAGGTGGGACCACCTATCTTCATTGCCTAAAGGAAGGCTGACCCAGCTGAGTTAAACCAGCCCTGGCACTGGCCAGTAAGAGCGTTAGTGCTGGAGGGATGAGGGAATGTAACAACAGGGAAGCCGCCTGCGGATGATGCACTTACACCCCTGCTGACTGAGCAAATGTGCCAGCGAAAGCCTGCTGGATGGAACCACACGGCTCCCATCACCGAGACGAGCTGCTGACAATTAACAGGAGGCTGGAAGATGATGGCAATTAACGGGAGGCTGGGAGTGCTGCATCACAGCAGCAGGCAGACACCCGACGGTAACCTCAAAAAGTGCCTCAGCTCCACCCAGCTCTGCTTAATGTTCTTCCTCAATGGTGAAAAATGGGAAAGCAAGCGAGGGCTAGGACAAGACTTGCATTTCCCCCAAAAAGCTGGGGACGAGCTTTGTTTTGTTGTTATATCATCTTCTAACCTCTCCAGAAATTCACAATGGGGAGAGCGATGCTGAGTGTCCAATAGGCCCTGATTTCTCCCAGTCTCTGAACCAAACAAAGCTTCTTTGGTGCAGCTCAAGCTGCAGAAATCTCAGGCTGAAGGACATCACAAAGGTTTCTGCCTGTGTGTGAGGCGTTGTGCACACAAAGGCCTCAAAATGTACCTGTCTGGGTGAGCTTTTGTTCGGTATTTTCTGGGCTAGCCACGATGAGAACATATACATGTATAGCACAATAATAATATCAACCCGACAATGATGAGGGAGAGGATAAAAAATGTGGGCTTTATCAAAAAAAAAAAAAAAAAAAAAAGACCTCTTTTAACAACAAATTGTAACTAATTAGACTTTGAATGGGAAATCAAATGAAAGTGCATGAAGGCTCAATTTTCCATACAGCTGATGATCTGACCTTTTTAGGAGTGGGAAAGAAAATTATTTTTAATTAACATGACTAATCATTTCCTGTCATTTTCAGATAATTGGCTTTGTTGAAAAAATGAGCTGTTTTGGGGAGAAGCTGGGGGGTGACACTGGCAGCTTTGCCAGCAGGTTTAACCTTTCAGATCCTGCCTGCAATTGGAATTTTGAATCCTTATTATCATGGGGAAGAGGTTTTGTATGGAAATGTAGTGCCCCACCCCCCTTCCTTTCCATATGGCTCATAGAAATTCATACATAGTGAAAAATATTTGACACGCTGCTAAACTTCTTTCACTTTGAAAGGTTCCTGTATAAAAAAAATGCAGAGGAGACAGTTTAGGTAATAGACTGTTTTCTGGTACACCTTGAGGTCACTTTTGTGATTTAGGATTCAGGGTCAAATCCTGGAGTCCTTAATAGCATTTTTTTTGCTCAAACTAGTTGGGATTTTGGCTTGGCTGAGTGCAGCCAACTCTTATTCTGTCCAAACAGTGAGCAGCTGAAGGTGGCCAAACTAACTTCTGTGGAGACGGTTTCATTATGCCTGCTTGCGTGAGATGTGGGAGCCTGTAATAGAACTCTTAGGCCGTGAGATATGACTTCGCTCTCTTTTAAGCAGCAACAAAACCTGGTGCATTGGAGGCTTTCCTAGGCAATCAGCATAAGGTTTTAATGCACACTTCAAGGGACAGGCAGAGAGATTGGAGAGAGACCAAAGGAAAGCAGGAAAATCAAATGTCTCTGAAACATGACCTGCAAGCAAAGACTGAACAGCCTGGGATTGTTCAGTTGAGAGAAGAGAAAATTCAGTGGGGAACTTAAGTTTTGAATAACATAAAAAAGGCACTTAGAAAAGCTATAATCTGTCCTCTGCTTTCAGAGGTAGTAGGATAAGTAGAAATAGGAATAAATTGCAGCAGGAAAGACTCAGAATAGGTATCAGGAGAAGCTTTCAAGTGAAGAAGAGAACAAAGCACCAGGGATGCAGTTGAAATCCCCGTCTCTGGTAGTATTTAAATGGGACAAACATCTGCCGGGGATGACATGAGGACAGTTTGTTCTGCCCTGGGGCAGGAAAATGGATATGATGCTCTGCTGAGGTCTGCTCTGAATGTGATGCCCGTATTTGTATAGCAGAGGAAACATCTCTGATACCAGCAGTACTGGTTAAGGCACTAAAATAACAAGCAGCTTTTAAAACAGAAGGATGGCATGAGCACATTCAAAGTGAGCAGCAATGGACACTGAATAAAAGTGGAGGCAGAAAAAAGCACCCTAGCTCACAGAGTCCATATATACAGATCCTTTACTGTGGCCAGGAGCTGCTTATTTTAGCATGGTGCTTGCTGGACGAGGATCCTGAACTGTTTCTCAGGCTCCAGGGTGGTTGCTGGTGCAGCCATAAATTGGATCCTGGTATAATTTATTTGTCTCAGTCAATATTGTTCGTTATCTTTCAGCTAGCATGGATCATAAGACCAAGCCGGTCTCATTCATCCTGGTGTCTCTTGAGATGTAGGAGTGCTGTTGGTGTTCACCAACACTGGGAAGGAACAACTCAGTCTGCTGCTTCCTTCAGAAAACTGCACTGATAGAATCACTCTTCCATTTCAATACCACCACCAAAAATAAAACCAGAGAGATCTGAGTCTAAACCAAATAGTTGTCTTATGTAGAAGAAATATTTCAGACTTGAAGTTTTCCCAGACCTCTCTTTCTCCTGTTGCTGCAACCTGTAAAGCCATCCAGTTTTAAGAGGATGAGGAGCAAGCAAGATAAATTCCTGAACTACAAAACTACAGCAACTCCTGTCTCTTCCTCTTCTTTAACTGACTTACCCCTTAGGCATGCATTCCCTTACTTTATTGATATCCAAACCATGCAGTTATTTCTATTCATGAAGCAGATCAGAACAAGTTCCACTAATGACTAAGAGATGTATTTGGAAGCGCAGAATTCTACAAATTAGCAATCAAACACAATAAAAAAATCAAAGATACTGCATTACAAAATACACTTTGTTCATTTATTTTAACAAGTATCACTTATTTTCAATTATTTACAGTGCTAGTTAGCATACTCATAAAAGTACTGTGGCATATTGAGTTAAAAGTAATGGATTTTTAGTGCTGGGAAATCTCAGCAGAGCTCTTGGCTATTAAACACTAGCAGAAAAATGTGGAGTGATTGTCACGGTGGGCTGTTTTCTGGGCTTTTCACTTGTTGGGGAGGACTTTTTGATGGGTTAAAGATAATTGGGTCTGCAGATTAAGTGAGTTAGGAATAGCTGAGTTCTCACTGTTTACAGTTTTGTAAATTTCCACATCTCACTTCATGTCTTCCAGCTCCTCTCTTCTTTTAACAAATCCAACACTCAGGGCCTTATCTCAGGGTGCCCTTTTTAAGTCTGAATTCTCTGGCTTTCTTCAGCTGCTCATCATATAAAGACAGTTATTTTTTTGGCATTTCATTTCCTGCCTTTTTCCTCTTCCTCTTGCATCTTTTATAGATGGTGATAAATGTGAATAACAATGCGCCCAGTGTGAAAAGCAGAGTGTAAAACCCAATTCCATTCAATTCCTCTTTTATTCTAACTTTAAGTCTTAGATTTACCCATGTCTCACTCCACTGGACCTGTCACCTGAATTAAATAGAGGCTCTTAAAACTGATTGCTGCAAGGAAATAGATCTTAGAAGCAAGAATGTTGCAGCATTTTAAAGAAAATTTCCTAATAAACGTGGAGCCTCATTTAAATTTTATTTCCTACCCCTGAGATATGGAAGCAGCTCAATGTCAATCAGAAGAGGAGAAAAGCGCCCTTAATTTTGGATGATCTATTTTCAAAATCCTGTTGAAAGCAGCAAAATACTCTGATAATTTGCACATCATGCAAATGACAAAGAAAGAGAAGGGCCAGCAGGCAGGGAGTACTGAGACACTCTTGTCTGCTTTTACGCGTCACTGCTGACACCTGCTGCGTAACCGCCTGGCAGAGTCGCATCCCTGAAAGCAGAGAGAGAACCGGCTCCTCTGGCTCGGTCAAGGGAGTCCCGGCTTTTATAGCAGGAGGGGCACGGTGTCAAGATTGTCCATGCCATGACGAATGAAGCAGGTTTAACTGCGAGAAGAAAAACAGCTGTCTGGGTTGGGGAGGCTTTTTCCAGCTGTATGCTGGTTTTATTTATTTATTTTTCCCCACTATTCAAGGCTTTTGCCTATTTTTGTGTGTTTTCTTGGCTTTCTTGGTAACCTAGGCTTTTTTATTATTATTATTTTCTTAGGCTCTGAACTGGATGGGACTGAGCTGCCCTTGGACCCTGGCCAAAGGAGAAGTGATCATGGGCAGGTGATGCTGTAGCCAGAGCTGATAGAGGTCCAAAGCAAATTTAGTTTAGAAATAAAAGCGGTTGTCTCGAGCAATGATTGTTTCTTTAGCACGTCTTGGTCTTTGAGTCGGTATGGGTTAATCTGGTTGGTGGCTCCCTGCCAATACGTGGGAGTAGCTCTGGCAAAAAGCGTGGTTTTTCTCTCTGTTCCCTCTGTAAAATGTGGAGTTCTCACCTGCCATAAACCTTCATGCTGTAAAAGGCTGCTCAATGCAAGAAGATGCCCAGCAGTGCTATCATAGTTATCTGATGTGACACAATAAGCATTTGGGAGTCAGCTTACTTTGGCATGGTGGCACGGTGAGGAATCTGATGGACAACTTGTATTAACATCACAGAGCGTGGGAGGGAAAAAAAGAAATGGAGAAGAATTTTATCTTTAAACAGATGCTTGATAAAAGAACAGAGGCAGATAATGGATAGATTTGCTTTGTTAAGGAAATGTCCGTAGTATTTGCATTTTATAATTGTTCCTGCAAAGGTTAGTGTGAGCTGAATCTCTGCTTAGCTTTCTTGCGCTTTTACTTTTCTTCCTGTGTGGCATGGCAGAATGCTAAATAGCTTCATTTCCATCATGCCAGGGGTTACAGCGTGATCTCTACTCATTCCTCCACTGAGTGGCAAACCAGATGCCGCCCCACCTTCTCCTGCAGCAAGGGCCTGGGAGGAGGGAGCCTGGCAGAAGCTCCCCCGGGGAACCAGCACAACAGCAGCACAGCTCATCTCCCCCACCCCAAACAAAACCGACCACAAGGAGCAGAACAATGCTCGCCATTATTAATCCCGCTGTGATTCTAAATGTCGTGCTATTACTGTACGCACAAAGATACTTGAAGGTTTTCTGATTTCAATTAAGATTATTATCTCCTCTGAGAGATGCTTTTTCTGCTGTTGGGAAATCTCTTTAGCTGATCTGCTGTGAAACAGCAGCAGACAGTGGTAAATACACCTGCTTGTATTAAGTTTGCATTATGGGTGCACTCCCCCTGCCTTGCTGAGGTCCCCTTGCTTTGTCACCCCCTCTGAGAGACGGTCAGGGAGCAAGGATTAGACGTGCTCTGCCAGAAACCCCCTCTTGTGCAATACTCAGGAACAGCACCTGTGCTGACATACTGAGCAGGACTGGGAAGTGCTGAGCCTTGCTGTGGGCACACTGATACTAGGAATGGGGAGGTCAGGAACCAGCTGAAACGGACTCCCAACACTGCACCACTTGAGTCACTTGTGAAATGGATGATGCCACTGCCAAGCTACGAGGTGATCCCCTCCAGTCTCCAAGAAAACCTGACAGTCTTACTTCAGGGAGTTCATTGCAAATGTATTTTGTATTTTTGGTTCCCTTACATGTTTAATTTGCACTCTTCTTAAGCTACCTGTGTCAAGTGGAACTCGAGACATTTCCCTAGAAAAAAACATCACTAAAATTTTTACTCTGCAGTGCTGTGTCTGCCAAACAGCCTCGATCCAGCTCCCAGGACAGAGAAATCTGCACTATAAAACAACCAGAACAACTCATCACCTCTCTGTTAGTCTCAGCAAGGAAGCCAAGAGATGAGCTGGCCAGGAATAGAAATCATAGGGAAAGAGGAAGAGAAAGACAAATGACCAGCATACATTTGCCCTGATACTCCACCTGTACCACAGCTAAGGGGTCAGCCCACTGCAATCTGCAGGATATAGCATTTCCCTGATACTAAAAATGGATATTCAATATTCAGTACCCTATGTCTTGCCAGTCTCTGTTCCACTGTGCTAAATCTATACAAACTTACAGCTACCATAACATAAATCAACTTCATCTTCCCTCCTACTTCTGGATATGAGCTCCTCTATCCTCCACAACTATCTCCAGAAGTTTCTCTCCCACACAGCTTTAGTATTAGACACATTTTCATCTCAAATTGACTTTCTCTTCCTTCTTTCATATGTTACTTTACATATGGGAGAAGCATAATTAAGGAAGACGAAGACACTTCCTAACCCCAAGGCTGCCACTGCCTGCCATTTCTCATGAATGTTTTACAGAACTTTCAAGATACACATGAAGCTTGATGTGGACTCTTTAAATTTCAAGAACATTTAATAAATTGGGAACTAGTCTGACTCTGTTGTAGCAGAGATGCATTTCTTACATTGATACAATCTCCAATGAGCACTGCACATCATTTAATAAATGTATTTATTAAATACATAAAGGATTTGTAAATGGAGCTCTTGTCTTGCTGAACCTTATTATCTTCATCCTTATTTAACATTTATTTTCTTGAAACGAGACAATATTTGTTAAGTCTTGAACACGTCATTGCAAAATACGCCCATGGTTTATTCAGTCTGACTCTAAATATTAGATTTCAACATTTGCTAGACCTGGCTCCTTGTTTAATCTACCAAGATCTCTAACAAGCACAAGGAAAGATTTGCTAACTCAAAAATAACTGTTATTGAATCTCCAGTGGGTTTGTAAAAATGTACATAATATTTAATAAATCTGCCCTAAGATTTAAGCAAATCTGTTTAACTTCCATTAAAATGGGAAAAGGAATTTGTTGGAGTCCTTGTCGGATTCATGTAAAACTTCATAAGTGTATCAGATGTTACCAAAATCCTATTAAACTGTCATGTGAGCTTTCTGTTTCATTTCGCATCACTGTTGATTATTAATGTATTAGTGCATAAATAGCTGCTCTGTCTTCCTAGGCATCGCTAACCTCCTCTTGTCCTGCTCACTCACTACTGTGAGAATTCAGCTGGTGGGAAATCATAAGCCTCTGCCAGAGCTGATCTCACTGCATTCCTGCTACGTCACCTTTTAGATTGCAGTCCATAATTTTGCAGCCCTTTGCTGGGAATGGATAGATTGCCTTTGTCAATTTTATACATCTTCTCCAAGGAGACACATTCTTAGAAAAAAAAAGGAATCATGCTGTATCAATAGCAGAAACAATGCTTACCCACCTCTTATTATCCCAGCATCTTGCCAGGCTAAGGCAGACAGAATAAAAACATTGTACTTAGTTTTCAACCTGCATGCAGAGCATTTTTATGTCTCTGTCTATCTGGTTCCAGTATTTCTGTGGCAGCAAGCCCAAATTATCTTTGGCCCAAATCCTCTGCCAACTTGTCTTGCAGATCACCCTGAACCCGGATCATAACATTTCACTTGAAAAGAAAAAATTGAAAACAATTATGTTTTTGTGGTTCTATACACCACTTCCCCTGGCCTTTCAGAGCCCAGGAACAGGTAAAGCACATTCTGGGAACTCTGTATTTGCTCTGAATTTCCAGCCTTTTCATTTCTTGACAGTTGCCTTGAAGTCTCTTCTTTTCCATGACAATTTACAGAGATCCTCTCTTTAGGGGGTCTGACCTTGGAGCAGGGAGCAAAAGGTAGCAGATGATATGCTAAAACACTCAACACCAGAAACGAAGGATCAAACCTCCTCAAGGCGAGTGAAAAGAAGCTCAGCCACCTGAATCTCATCCCCATTTGTCAATAGCATGAAATATCTGACCGTCTTTCTTGCTTGGCTCTCTGCACGGAAGGAGATAGCAGGAATACAACAGCGGACAGTGCTGCAGGGTGTCTGCATGAAGACTCATCACCTAATAGTAGGTAGCACTGCAGTGCAGAAGGAAGAGGCTTTCACTGAATGCTACAGAAATTTAGGGACAGGAGAGCCATCAAGAGCAGCTGTTCTTGGAAACATGCTGGCAGAGCTAATTCCAGTACATAATGGGTATCTTCAGCTCTCCTTCCAGGATAGCAGAGCTATCAGACTTTCCCTTTAGTGCTTATCAAAATCCTCTTGCAAAAACATGATGCCAGTATATTATTTAATTTGAGTGCTTTGATATGACAATGAAGAAGACCAGACAGGCCAGACATGATAGATAACTGTTGGCAGTTGAAGCTGCTACTAAAAATAAAAGAATGGATTTATGAAAGGGTTACAGAGAAGGGTTCTGCTTTCCAGCTGATCCCATGCAGAGGGCCCACATATTAAACATTTGAGTTTGAGCTCAAGTAAAATATGTAATTCTCTACAGATTTGTAATTTTGCCTGTGATAATTTGCTACTGGGTTCAGGCTATTCTCATAGTGATTTATTGTCTTGGATGTTCCAAGCATTATTTATTGCTACAAATAGTAGAGCCAACTATTAGAAAGAGCTGGTATAGTTGACACAAGGCTGGTGTATTTAGGGATTTTTTAAATACCATTTATAGAGTTGGAAAATTGTGAGAAATTCTCGAGGAAGGCAGAAAAGAAAAACATGGACAATGTAACTGCACATGCTCAGAAGTGGTCAGTGATTTTCTGAGTGTCTTAAAAAATGCTCCCACTTCTATTTTTTTTTTTTTTGAAAAAGATGGGCTTTAGCAACGTGAAAAACTGTTCTCCTGCATGTTAACTGTGGTAGGTACACAGCATGGAGATATGCAATATGCATATCTACTTCTGGAAACAGCCTTGTGAATGAGAATAAACAATTAAACAAGTGGGAAAAAAAAAAAAAAAAAAAAAAAAAAAAAAAAAAAGAAGCAAACCAAACCAAAATACACCTCAAAACACCCCAGAGGAGATCTCACGCTGCTTGTATTCTAAGCTGGTTATTTATCCTGAGCTGGCTGTTTTATCCTGAGAAGAAATCATGTTCCAGGCAGGAATAGCTCTGCAATCCCCATTAATACATGTCTATATATTGACCCTGATAAATATAGAAATGCTGAGCAAACAGTTCTGAGATCCTTCAAGAAGAAAAACAACCCCTGATCCAGTTGTGACCAGAGCACAGGGCTGGATTTAAGACAGCTATTTAAGAATCAGTCTGTAATAGTGAATAGCGAACACAATTTAAATCAATCCAGCAGTCTTGCAGGACTAGAAACAAATAAACAACTTCTTCACTACAGTGGTATTAGCATTTACCTTGAGGAAAGCAAACTTCATAAAACATGAAGCAGAGAATCAACAGCTAAGAGGGTAAAAAATTTTCCCATGGTATGAAAATTATCGAAAAGATCATATTAGATACTCACTAAAATTTATAGCATCATAACAGTAAAAGGAAAACAAAACAAAACAAAACAAAAAAAACACAGGCAAAAGAGCTGTCTTCGGTTCGGCTGCAATTTATTTATTTATTTATTTATTTATTTATTTATTTATTTATTTTTAAAGAAAGGTACTTAAAGAAGAAGACACTGAAAAGCAGCACTTAGGCCAACAATAAGAAAACAGAAGAGAACAGACTTGGCCAATTCCAATGTAAAATTTATCACACAGTAGGGCAAAAAAAAGACTATCAGGAACAACTCCCAAAAGGCAACTGAAGTAACAATTCAACCACATCAGAAACAAGAAACTCGTCAGATATTTCACACTGGCAGTTCCTGATCAGGATGGAATGGGTGTTCAAGGAAGAAAAGGCCATAGCACAAAACCTGGATAAATTCCTCTGTCAGAGTTCGCGAGGGAGGAGGTCAGAAGTTTAGGAGAAATGGATCTGAAGCACTCTCAATTTAAAATGTGCGTCAAACAACTTTCAGGATAATTTTTTACAGGGTGGGTGGTTAAGTTTCAGATGAAGGAATATTCAGTGTTGATAACCGTAAAGTGAGGCACATGAAGGAAATAATTTTAATGGTATATACACAGAAACAGGTTCCAAATTAGATGGCGTCCCTTAGGAAAGAGATTTTGGAATCACTACAGATTTCTCTGAAAAGAGACAGTTCAATGTTCAGCAGAGGTCAAAGGCATGCAGAGCATGTCAGCGATAATCAGGAAAGAAATAGAGAACAAATGAAAAAACATCATTATAACACTAAATAAATGACCCACATCCTCACTGCTCTGGTTGTGCTTTCTAGAAAAAAAAATCTGTAGAAATACAAGGGGTACAGACAGGGCTGGTGAGCACGAACAAACAAGCTCAGAGCAGGTTCTGTACACAGGGAAATCAAAAGCCATGGGCTCATCAACTTAGAAAACAAATGAGTAAGGGGTGTACGTATGGTTATATAAAATCATAAATAGTACAGAGGAAGTGACTGCAAGCAATTATTCCCTGTTTCTCATAAGGCAGAAATAAGAGGCATCGAATACACTGATCAGGCCATAGACTTAAACAAAGGGAAGTCCTTTTCCATGCACAAAGCATAATCAAACTGTAGTGCTCATTGCCCAAAGTCTAAATGGGTTCAAAAAGCAATTAGACAAATTCATGGAAGAAAAGTACATCAAGGGCTTATTAAACACAGTGAAGTGGATCCAAGCTCCAATCTGGGACTCTTTAAACTGCAGATTACTGAAAAATGGGGAGGGCTGCTGGCAGGGAATTTTCTTTCTCTGCTTTTTCTCTTTCTTATGCTCATTTGTAAGCACCCACTACTAGCCATGGACAGATAGAATATCCTGATCTAGCTGGACGTGTGCTCTGAAACCAGACTGTTGTTTGTAGTCTGTGATCTCCCCCACTGTAGGGACTGTACAGAACCATATCCAAGAGCTGCCAGCCTTGTTTCTCTGTAGTCCTTTCCTTTTGCCCCTTGCACAGGATGGGCAGTAGGGGAGGAAACCCACTGCCTCTACAGCAAATCTCCCCTCTAAGTCATGAAGGTAGGCAGCAGGGTGTCCCTTTGGTGTGATATTCTGCACCTGCTCAGTGGATAAACCAGAAGCAATCGATACCTTCAGCATTCACATGAAGTCAGGGGCTGGAGAAAAATCTCCTGAAGGCTGCCCTGGGATGAGTCCACAGGTACAAAGCAGGTGCTGGCAGGACAGCACCATGCTTACTAGCCCAGCCAGCACCTCAAGGGACCAAATACTGTCAGAGCAACTGATATTGCTGCTTGGACAAAGCTGGTGATCAAAAGCATTCTTTGTTCTGTCCACTCCCAACTGAAAAATGGTTGCATGGTTGCTAATTCTCTTTGAAGACCTTTTGAAACAGAGCATCAAGGTCCATGTGGTGGGTCCAAAGAATGACAAATATGTAGCACAGAGGAAACCTGGAAGCACCGTACCACTCTTATCACAGTTAATCTTTGGAGCCACTTAATCATACAGGGCTTTCAGTTACTAAGGTCCTTTTTAATTTAGAGCAAGAGTGTGTGGTAATTAGCTTTAACCAGGTCATTGATCTTAGGGGAATATACTCTCTGAGAACCTACATCCATCTTGCATACATGTGGGAGGGAAATGCTGATAAGCTTGACATCTCTGCTCACAGTATTAACAAGGCAAGTTAATATTGACCTTCTGTTAGGGCCTTTCACACTAAGCCAGCAAGGGAAATGCAAGGACATTTCTCCCATAAGCCTGCTCATTCCTTTTCACCCAGTGGTATAATTAGACTGACACGAACGGAGGGTTTTCACCTTTACCTCGATCTAAGTACATAGATGTTCTCCGCGACCTGCCATTTGCTTCACAAATATCACCAGGCTTTACAGACAGTTTCAATAGCAACTTTGTTTCCTCCCTACTTCTGCTCATCCCTGGGCAAAGCCCAACCCCTGGCTCTAATGACCTGATGCCACATTAACAGCTGGGATATCACTAATTGTGCTAGTGGGCTTCAAGAGCGGAGATGCTGAGAACCCAAGACAAATGGATTCATCTCAACAGCACGCGCCTTGCTGCAGGGACAGAGGGATGGAGGTACTGCACAGGAACCATTTCACAGCCTAGCATTTCCACGGCCCATTTCTTCAAAATGAGGGATCAAATAAGTCAAAACCACTCAGCACCTGCTATTTCCTCACATGAGCCACTCACAGTGACCGTGCCTGTTGTCGATGGCAAGCCCCAGCCCGAGGTGAGGCAGCAGTGGTCATTCTGTACCGTGCACCAGGTCAACATTAAATCTGCAGGGCTTCTTATTGGCCCTAAATTCTCATTTATTTATTTACTTGTTTGTTTGTTTGTTTACTTTGAAAGGCTCTCTTCTAGTTTTTCAAGCTCTTTTTTTTTTTTTTTTTCAGCATTGGTTCTTTAGGAAACTCTTCATGGACTAATATCTCACTTTGTGGAAGACAAAGGGGAAGCAGCCTGGACCTCTCCCCTACCCAGATTTCCCACATCATGTTGTTGTTGTTACTGCCAGGGATTTTTCCTCTCTGGGTCTCCTGCCAAACATTTGTCTGCTTTGTCATTTTTTTTTTTTTTTTCCCCTTGGGAAAAATAAATAAATAAATAAAGCCTGTTTAATCTCAGCAAATGTTTTTTTTTTTTTTTTTTTTTTTTTTTTTTTTTTTTTTCAATAGCCTCAAAATTTTCCCTGGAGAGCTTTAAGCCCTTTAAATATATTTAGGTTGCCAGATTTCTTATGTTCTCTCTCCAGGAAGCCAATTTTGCTTCTAAGCTCTTGAGAAAGGGCCAGTCTCATCTTTTCTTGCACTTTGAAGCCATTGTACAACACCTTCCCTCCTTCCTCTCTTTTCTCAGTCCTCTTTAGGTTTAGTACTTGTCCCTGAGGTAGCATAAAGGCCAGAAACCCTTCCCAGGCTTGTGTTAAGCTCCTTATCCACCCCAGGTCTTTCATCCTGTATCCATCAGCAAGTAATTCCGGTGTTTCATGACAACCACCCCACGTGCATTGCTTAACACCAGGCTGAAGGGACGAACCAGGACTAAATGCTTTAATGGCTGTGTGCCCTGCTGTGATTTATGGGGATTTATTTTATTTTATTTTATTTATTTATTTATATTTATTTTATTTAATTTTAATTTTATTTCTTTTCATTTTTTTTTTTTACAAAAAAAATATTTTATATTATTGTTGTGGTTTAACCCAGCCGGCAGCTAAACACCACACAGCCGTTCGCTCACCCTCCCCCCTCCCTCTCTGGGATGGGGGAGAGAAACGGAAAAGTGAAACGAGAGTTGAGATAGAGACAGTTTATTAAGATAGGAAACAATAATAATAATAATAACAATAATAATGTGTATGAAACAAGTGATGCACAATGCAATTGCTCACCACCCGCTGACCGATGCCCAGTCTATCCCGAGCAGCCGGCCCCCCCACCCCGGCTAGCCACCCCTATATATTGTTTAGCATGACGTCAGATGGTATGGAATACTCCTTTGGCCAGTTTGGGTCAGCTGTCCTAGGTCTGTCCCCTCCCAGCTGTTGCTGCACCCCGAGCCTGCCTGCTGGCAGGACAGAACGAGGAGCTGAAAAGTCCTTGGCTTGGTACAAGCACTGCTCTGCAACAACCAAAACATCGGCGTGTTATCAGCATTCCTCCCATCCCAATCCAAAACACAGCATTCCACCAGCTACTAGGAGGAAAACTGTCCTAACTGAAACCAGGACAATTATTTTATTTTATTTTGCAGAATCAGCTCTTTAGGAAACTCAGTATAGCCCATTATCTCATTTTGTCCATTTTTTTTTTTTTTTTTACCTTCTCTTTTTTTCCTACTGAATACCACCTCTGGAATGCCTGCTGGGTGTGGAAATTCCAGAGCAAAACGATCTCCTGGGATCTGCTCCATTCCATATGACCCAAACCTCTTTTCTAGATATCTTGATTTGTTTCAGCACTGCCAGAGCATGATCAGACAAAGACACAGTGCCTAACAAGTCTCACCACGCACGTGGGGACGAGCCTGGTTCAATTACAAAAGGAAAGTGGTTCCAGTGCGCAAACTGAAGGCGAGACAGCTTGTAGTGTCTGTTACGGAACCAGTAAATGAGTTGTACAATACGTGACCTCTGGGACAAACACAAGTCCCTTCTTCAGATGTTGGCAGGTTTATAAACAATGCAAAAGAAAAAGGAAAAAAAAAATAGCAGCTGAAGTGTTCTGTGACCTGAGGAGAAGAAAGATTTACACTGCTGACTGACCAGCTTCATGGCGAGATTGGAGCAGAGTCAGTAATGTATCTTCAGGCACAGGGGAACAGCCATGGCTACTCAATAAAAATTGCTGTTTATTTTATAATCAACAGTTCTGAAGTGAGAAACTCCCAGCTTCTCTAATTCTTGATGATAAATTATTTGTGGGATCAATGAGATTCCTTTTTACTGGCCCCCTATTTAACATATATAAACCAAGCATACATTACTGTGCTTAAATAGCACCTTTCCAGCCAGGAATTAAAAGCGTTTCATACATTATTCCATAAATATGTCAAGCCAGTTATTACCCTAAGACAAGCTTCACTAAGGCTCTGTCTGTCTGGTGTCATGACAGTGAAGAGCGAATTTAATATCACGAGTGCATCTGGGAGCGGGTACCCTGATTTGTGCTCTAAGAATGCTCCTCTTGTCCACCCAGCATCCTGGGGATGGGAAATCATCCCCTGGGCTCATCAGAAAATAGAATTTCCATCTTGTGGGGATAGACGAGTTTCTCTATTTGGTTTAAACAAGAACCACGATAACAAGTTAAAACATTCAATTTTTTTTTTTTTTTTTTTTTTTTTTTCCCCAAAATGAAACATTCTGAGTGTGTCTTTTCAGTCTTATCAGAACACTCAGCCATGATATTGTACTGCTTGCAAATCCATTCAAATAATAATTCCAATGCACTCATGTACAGCAAAACATGAGACCTTTTGCACTCAGAATCTCAAGCCACTGCTTGGTTAACCTGAAGCTCTGCAGCATGACCTTGGCCCTGAACTCTTAAAAAGCAGCTTACGAAAGAAAAAGTTCCAGGTGTAATTACTACAGGAGCCTGGCTACCAAGAAACACTGAGCAAAACACAAACAGGATTAGCTTCCATGAAATCTTGACGATGGCTGTGTAATTTATACAGGATTCTTTGGCTTGGCGGCATCGTTCTCGCTTTCTGGGCTCCACTCCTGTTATCTCCGAGCAGGAGAAGGCCACTGTTGTTCTCCTGCCAGCCCCAATAGCCTTTAGTTAGATTTAAGAGAAAGTGGCTGTGGGAAATGAAGATTAACACTCTGGGGACAGGTGAGATTATCTCGTTGCAGGTTATTATAGTTTCCATAAATCGAATATATATGTCTATGTATACACACAATAATGTCCAGCAGATCTATAGCATGAGGTATAAATGGAAAGCCTGGGGAATATTTAATCACAAGGACTTATCGTATGTGTCTGGGGGAAGCGATGTGCTGTGCAAGTGGCAACGCTGAGAAGAGGACTGGCTGGAAAATGCTAGGGGAAATGCAGGCAGTGCGTGTGCCTGACCCTGTGTGGGGATCTGCATGTACATGCCTGGATGGGCCTTTCGGATCCCTCTGATGGAAGAATAAAAATGAAGCAATCGGTAATTAAAAATTCCTCACCCAATTTATATACAAAGTTCTTTCCATGGTTGTTCATATGATGGCACCAGGCCAGTTAAAGCCCTAAGTCCAAATGCTGCCTTTATTGATGGATTTGCTACCACAGTGCAATTTCTGTAGCCTCAACCAATTTTTGATTGCTTTGTTTGGGACAGGATTATTTTCTCTGTTGTGGATGGCCAAATTAATCACTCGCGTACGTAAGGCATGGTGTGCATACTAAGTCTTGGTCTTATTTCACCTGTCTCTACAGGGACACAAACACCAGACACACAACAGCAATTATCATTAGAAATGGACTAGAGCAAGAGCATTCAGAGGTGGAGCTTGGTATGGGACAATTCACATGGCCTGGCTCGGCAAGGACTGTGCCACAGCTCATGTGCAAGCAGCTCCAAAACACATGGTAAGGACTCAAAAGAAAACAAGTGATTTCCCTGGGGTCATTCTGCTTGGCTCCCCAGCCTCCAGCAGGAAAAACCCCAACCCCTCGTTGATCTGTACTGGTAACAAACAGTGTCAATGGCAGAGTAAGAGGATACACCAGGAACAGAAAATACATGTCTCTCTTCTGTCACAGTAGTGAACTCTGTCTGGTTTAAATGGGAAAACCAGGTTTCTGGCCAAATCTGCTGCTAGCCTTCAAAATACATAAAATGCAACAAGCGATGGGTTTAGCACAGGGCTCAAGTCTCTGGGTCCTGAAACCACTGCAAGCTACTTTGCTTTTGATCTGGTGGTTATCACATCTGCAGATGGCTGGCTAGGTTTGTGCAGCAGCTTGCTGACAAGTATTGCTCATGCTGCATGCATTCAGTCTCCTCATTATACAGCAGCTCCAGCAAACCCTTGCTGATTGTGTTCCTCTAATTCGTTGTGCAGGGAATAGGCTGCCAGCCACCTTCTATTTGTCTGCAATCGGCTACGCATCTGCTTGGCCGTATCTGTGCCTTTGGAGGAACCACCCCTCTGGCCAGCCTGGGCTGGGGAGGGAGAGGGTGAACGAGCAGCAGGACTAGGAAGGAGAAGAACTTTGCAGAAGAACTTGGGTTAGGGAGGCCATAAACTCTGTGCCCTGTGCAATGTCATCAGGAATCGAGCATCTGCACTGCAGGAAGGTGGCTTTCTTCTACCCCTTGAATGCAATTCTGGCTCTGTAGCCACTTTCAACCTGCTTCTTTCTCCTAAATGCAGTTTTTAAACACAGTCAGTTTTCAAGGTTGTAGAGATGAAAAGTCAAATGCTGAAGAGGTGCCTACCCAAACACAGCACATCTTCTGGGGTTCCTCCTATCTCCTGCGCTGCCCTTTTGCTCTTGCCCACAATGGGCTGTTGCGTCAGTGAGTCTCCCATGCCATAAAGCAGAGGGACAGGCACGAATCACTCAACAGTCTCTGTTGGAGCAGTGCTGCTGCAGCAATCCAAATACCCGCTGGCGATGTCAAACAAGGCACTGCTCACTTTTTCAAGGAGACTTTAAATGTGCTTCTGCTTTTATTTCTGAAATAAATGTCAGGAGTAACCTGTTTGCTGTCTGGGCAGAGAAAGGGGCCTTTTAGGGTGGTGCACATCGTCTTGGCATGTCATTAAGGCTGCATGAAGTTTTGTACCAGGAATAATCGTGAATGATCCTAGGTAATCACCTGAGTCATGGCACACAGGTCTTATCAAAGTTCTACAAAAGATACCTCTCGCTTTCCTTCTTCTGGCATATTCTTTTTGAAAAAAAAAAAAAAAAAAAAAAAAAAAAAGGCCTAATGTATGGCAAATAATTCAGACTTGTTTATTACAACCTCAGGAAAAGGAACAGAATGTCAGAGGTAGAAACATGGTAGCAACTGTTTTTCACATTCCTCATCAGAAAGGAAGAATGTCCCAGGGACAGGCTTCTATCAGGATTCAGAGGTAAGCAGAAACTTTGAAAATCAGGTGGCAAACTTAGAGGGACAAAGGAGAGATGGGATCCAGACTGTTTTGTTTTTTCCTGACCTTGCTAGCTCAATCCCAAGAACTATGGCCCCCCATGGTGGCAAGGGTGATGTAAAAGAAATAAAGAATGACATAGAGGAATGCAATAACATGAATGTGTAGAGGCATCGATTGCAACTGAGGCTCCTTGGTTTCAGTTTTATGTCACTACCAACTGATATATATTTCCTTCTCAGAAGGGAATATGATCTCAGCAAGACAGGAAAGGAGTAATAGGAAGTATTATTCTTCCAGTGTTACACACAGGCAGCTTAGGCAAACAACTAGCTCACACCTCTTCAGAGAGTCTGCAATAGAAATTGGTCTTAAATCTGCATCTCCTGGGGACTAGTGCAACATTTAGGCCACAAAATCAGCTTCTTTCCCTGTGGACCGGCTTTTTTTTTTTTTTTTTTTTTTTTTTTCTTGTTCTGAAAAGGAACCTGGACACCTCACAGGACCAGCTTTTCTCATGAGACTCTCAGTGCTGCTCACTTGGAAATGTCCTCACCAAGTGGGAAAGTCAGGGGGAGCTCTTGAAAAAAACTGGCATTTAATCACTCATATTTCATCTTCTGTTTCACCTAAGCAGAGACTTTCCACATAAACCGCACAAGTCAGCCACACTTCATTTAACCATGACTTCTAACATCAGTCACACAGGGCAGCACCTCTGTGCCAGTGTTTCCTAGCCTCCATCCAGCAGGGAGGGCTAAGTCAGATGGCTCATATCTCCTCCCTCCATGCCAAGGAGCAGATTTGTTTTCATCCGTTCTGCCCATCTTTCCTGCCACACTTTTTTTCCACCTTTGCAATTCCCTTAGATGAGAAAAGCAGTGTAGGGAGGGCATGCTTTACCTTCTGGTTCAAGTGAGACAGAGGTTGTCTTAAATCTAAGCTGTTTCCTGTGGCCCAAGAGAATTTAGAACAGGGTCACCCATCATCTTACCTGCTCGCCGTTCTCTGAAACCGGAGATCTAAGTGGTCTTTGGGGTGGATTCAAATTCCTACAGCTGCTACTTGCTCCTGTCTCTCCCATCTCTCTCATTTGCAAACCATGTTTTGAGGCTGTGGAAAGAGGCATGAAGCAATATATTAGACATCTGTCATCTGTACGCTTTTTCTTGTGATTGCTGATCACTTTGAGCATGCTAATGCAGCGTAAAGGATAGAGAGTGAGAAATGTCACTGATAGGGAACCTCAGAAAGTAAGGATAAAGATCTAGCTGGCTGGACATCACTCCAAATCCTATCTGCATCTGAAGTTCTAGCACCTGTGAAAACATGCTGGAAAGCTTTCAGAGATAGAATCCCTCATGAGCAGAGGTGCATGAATAAGTGATTTTTTGCTTTACGCGCAGTTCTGCAAGATCAGAAAAGAGATTCAGAACAGGCTAATCCAAAGCATATATTTTTAAAAACATTTTCAATAAACAAAAGGCAAACTTGTAAATTGCCATGCTTCAAATGAAAGATTTTCGGTGAACTAAAAATGAAGTTTCTTTCAATTTTTTTTTTTTTTTTTTTTTATAACTCAGTAAAACTGTATATACCCCAAATAATTGCTTTTATCTCAGTGTTCATTTTCTTAAGCTAAAACAACGGAATGAATTCACCTACATTCATGAAACATCTGAATTAAATTGACCAAACTCTATTTACTATTCAAGAAACAAACCAATGCCACTTTCCTACAAGAAATTTAACCCAATCAGAAAAATAAATAAATAAATAAATAAATAAAAATCCAATGTCCTGATGTCTTTTCAGTTTTACTATTTTACTGAGATTGCCGTTAAAATAACTAAGTTGAGTGATTTGCCAAAACTGTCTCTAGTTTAGTTTGGCACATAAATAACTTCCTTGAATTTGTCTTTATTTTACCTGAATGCTGCTGTCAGCTTTCACAAAGCAGAGAGCATACTGTCTTTCCTATTTAACAGAATTTTAAAAGAATTTGAAACAGCCCCTTACAACAGGACAAAGCAATTAACAGGGCAACTTCAAAGACAAATTGTTAATAGGACCTGAGCACTTAAGATCTCTTAATACTGTGTCTGGCTGCTAAATATTGTATTGGTAGATCTAATCAGGGCTGGCAGTAAATAAAATGTCTGTGACATCAACAGTTCTGCCTGAACAGTCAACATGGAAAAAGCAAGGCTCTTTATCATCAGTGTGGAGTCATTGGTATCTTGGGGGCATGAGAGACTTGCACGAGCCTCCATAAGGGAAGTGCTTTATTCAGGTCTTTGGCTAATATTCTCAACACTTTGGAGTTTGCAGATCTGGGTTGAAAATCACACGCTGACATGCTCTGTGCTATTATCAGGGCAGGATATCGACTGTAGAGGTCTAAGCGGAAAACACCATGGAAACACCTTTGCCTTGGCATTTGTGCACTCTGCATGCAGAAAGGGGATGGGAGGAGCAGCAGTAATCAACACTTGTATTTTAGGTTAACCAAACCTCCCTCTATCCCCTTTTTTCAAGCAGAAAATAATTTTGTTTCTGAAATTATGTTAAGTTGTTGGGGTCCAAAAATAAAAATCAGGGAGAATATCATATCTTTTCCTAGCCATTGCATTTTAGAATACATTTGGGGAAAATGCTGCTGTAGGGTCAGCACAACCATATATAAACAAATAAAATTTAAAAAATCAAAAATTAAAAAGGAGAGAGGAGGAGAGAAAAAAAAATAGAAATCTACAATAACAGTAACAACAACAAACTCTTGATCAAAAACTTAGCAAAACTTAGAAATAAGCTCAACTGAAAGCAGAAACTTGTCAACATTACAAAAACCTCAGTGCTCTCAGTCTTTGCTCACAATATGCAGGGAGTTTAAGGACACCACCAGTTTAATGACATCAACGCTTTGCCTGTTGATGCAACCGAGATTGCAGCTTGGTCCAAAAATACCCCAAATCTCAGCACATACACTTGGCCATGCTCTCCTTTAGCTTCCAGGGCACCCATGAGCAGAGAAAAACTGGAACAAGCACCCTGCAGCGTGAGACACATAAAGCATATCTATATGGCAGGCACAGAGACGCTTATGGATAACTTCAGTTATGGATAACTCCTGTTCAGGAGGAGCTCTGCTAAGAAGAGGAGAGTACAGGACTATGCCCAGCTTTCAGGCATGCCCCTTCTTCCCTGGGGCTCCATTTAAGAGCTGCTGGGCTTCTACAGCCTCCTAGCCCCATGCATGCTGCCCTGCCTTTCCAGCACATCACCGCACCATCACCTTTACCTCATGAAGTACTGGCAAAGAAAAAAAAACACAAAACACATTAAGATGTGGTGAAGAGCTAGCCGGGGTTGAAATCAGCTGCTGAACTCAGTCTGCTCCTGGGGAAAGAGCACACCCGTTCGCTTTACAATCCAGTCACCCAGTACATGGAAAGAGTCGTCTTGACTGTCAGCAGTGTCAGGACCACTCTGAGAATTACATTTGCTTTGCTCAAAGGATATTGTAATTTACTGAAAAAGAATTAGGAGCTTGAGGTCAGAGATCCTGCAGCTTCCTCAGAGACTGAAGGAAAAAGACTGGCAAAGGATAAGCAGAAATGGTCTCTACTGAAATACATTTTATTGTATTTTCTTTTTTTTCTTTCTTTTTTTTTTTTTTTTTTTTTTTTTTTTTTTTCACTTGGTACCTGTTAATTAGGATAAAAGTGGGAAACACTATCTAACAAGGTTCCTGGGAGCAAACTGGAAAAAGCATTAATGAATTCAGCATTACAAGATGGTTTCTAAGCAACAGAACATTTCAGCTGAATATTAACCCTAGTCACAAGGAGAGAAAAAATGGTCTCAAGAATAACCTAAATGTCAGTGAATTAAGACAGTGTCTCTTCTGTGCACACTGCTATTGGACATCTTAAGGCAAGCATGGTTTGGGTAATGGTTGAGCAAACTGGTAGCTGACAGCTTAATTTCCAGGCTTTTTTTGAATTAGCTTTCTGGTTTAGTATTAATCATAATTATATTTGTTTGTAACACAGGATCTTATGAGGTAAATTGTCATAGAAAGACATAAATCCCATAACGTTAAATTTTATAAAAATATACTCTCAAGTGTTCCCATCTATGAGTATAGATTAGCCACAGTGTGTCTTCAGGTAGGAAAGATGAATGTTGCAGAGTTGGAGATCTGAAGAGATTAGAGTCAATAGATAAGGATTATGCAGCTACTTGGCTAGCTAGTGGTAGTTTGACGGGTCCAAAATACTGCTCAATACAAAAAGTGGGATCACATAACTGAAAATGGGTTATCATGGCTGACAACTGAGTAATTGAGAAACTGACCGAGAGGAAGAAATTCATTAAACCATAGAAATTTCATTTTCAATTATATTACCACATTCTCAGACAAAATATCACAAGTCCACCCCTTTTCTTCTGCACCTTATCAGGATTTAGTCTGTTAAAGGCGTATGAAGGACACAGCTGTTCATCCCTAAAACTGACTCTTACTCTTTGAGTATGTAATGAAGTTTTTGAAGATGCATGAGTAAATCAATTAATTTGTTTATGAAGAAGAATTAATCACCAACTCAGTCCCTTCAAAGACAAATAGCATCTGAGGCAAATTCTTCTTTGTCCCAAACAGTTTGAAAGGACAGAAAATATGCATTCATGTCAATCGAGAACTTGCAGTGTGGTTATATTTAAATAAATTAGGGTGATCGTTGTATCCAAGTCTGTGTAATTGTCCTGAGGTTACCAACTTTCCTCTAGTATACCACTGAGGGAAAATACAGTGTCAAGAAAACAGAGATACTGTGAATGCTGGGACAGGCTGACGAGTGTGCTTCAGCAGCTCTGCCAAGGCAAATCATGTAGGAAGCCCCAGTTTTTGGTGTTTCCAGCTGGTATTTTATAGCAGTAGTTCACAACCTGCAAACTCTTTGGATTAGCTATGACCATGAAAGATGACCAAATCATGCAAGTTTTTACAATAAAACGTGTAAAAAGGTGTCCTTAATTTTAGTCGTAAATTTGTAGACTTAAAGTGACTGAAATTCAATACAAAAATCTGCCCTTTAAAATTAATTAAAAAATACAGTTTAAGGCAGATTCCATATGACTGTTAATCTGTAGAAAAATTCTCTAATAACAGTCTCATTGGGTGTTTTTATCAGTCTTGTATCAAATTTTTGACAGTTAAGGAAAAACAGAAATGAAATTGAAAAACGTTCCTAGACAAAAACTAAGTTAAAGTGGAGTTTAAATTACATCATGAATGTGTAACATAAGGGCAAAAACTTTTTGAAAGAGACTGCAATGAGTCTCCAAAGCAAATCTTGCAAACTCTGGTGGTTCAGTTATTCTACTGGGGGTTAAAAAAAAGTCATTTTACATTCAGGTAAGAAAAGCAAATGTGATATAAGTGATCTCAGTTCTGCCTGCATTGCTGATACCGTGGTGAAAATGTGTGAAACATAATTTAATGAGTCTTTTAAGACTGTCACTTAGAAGCTGATGATACTGAATACCCATAAGTGTAACTGTCTTATTTCATGGCACGCCAATGGCCAGGCTTGGGTGGCTCAATGCTTCCTTATGTGCCATCTGAGCACTGGAGCGAAGGAGCTTTGTCCATGATGATGAGGAAAAAAACAGTTAAAGGAGGACGTGGGTCAGGATGCTGTATTTCTCTCTCTCTCTCTCTTTTTTTTTTTTTTTTTTTTTTTTTTTGGTGGGGCCCACCAAAACCAATGTGCCTGTACTCAGGGCAAGGCATCAGCAGTCTTGCAAGGAGAACTGGAGCAGATGCTTGGCTCTGAGGTGCTGCACAGCATCAGGCATTTTCCCTGCCTGACATCTAGCTCCTTGTTTTGCAGAAGGCAGCGAGAGACAAGGTGGCTCAGGTGAAGTAAAAGGCTGCAAAGGGCAGGGAAAGAAAACCTGTGCATGACAGCGTTCACCGCACAGCCAGTTCTGCTTCACTGGGAACTGTTAATTGTCCTCCACGTGGAATTAACTCTCCAGTCATCCCAACAACCACCGCTGCATCTAAATCTTCCCTTTAATGGGCTCTCAGGGAGCGAGCGGCATGCAACCTGAACTGTGCTCGCCACTACATCAATCTTCCCCTCATCACTCTCACGCCATGCAGCAATCGAGAGGAATGAGCATCGAGTGGAGCTGCTCACCCTGGCTGTAATTCCCAACCCTGGGCTGCTGCTCCAATGCCCGGGGAGATTTCCTCAGAAAGGGAGGGAGCTGTGGCAAGAGCGTTTCTCCACAGCGGAGAAAAAATGGGGAAGAGGGAAGAAGAGGTGCTGGGCTGGGCATCAGAAAATAAACATGTCACTGGAAGGGCAAGAGAGGAAGGAGGTAGATCTACAAGTTTTGAAGCAGGAGGCAGCTCTTGGTTTTAAAGGCTAATCAGATGCATCATGGCCATGCTTATGCTGTGAGCATTCAGCGATCAGCTCTGCTACTGTGTTTTCTCGGTACCCAGCACAATGGAATTCTGGAAATAAATTACTTTGAAGGTGGTGGGTCTGGGGAGGGAGCAAGAGAGGGACCTTATTGGGAGAGACTGTCATTGCCATGAGTGACAGGGAATAGCCTTCATTTCCATGCATGCCACAAGATCCTGACCTGAGAAAGAGGTTTGTTTAATTATACCTGGTCAGGCATGCTCATCATTCCATCAGGATCAGAAGCATGTGTACACCAGTCTGGGAATCCAGTAATTGCTATAAGAAGTGAAGGGCCAAGGTGAACAACTTTCACTATGTGTTAAAGGCTTGAATTGGATCCTATAAAGTTGCCAGTTAAGTAGTCCAGCTGGCAGATATGAACTGAAGAAATACTTTTACAAAAAGGGAAAAAAAAAAAAAAAAAAAAAAAAAAGTTGATAGATGATTCTGTTTACATGGAATAAATTCTCTATCTCTGCTAAGAATAAGGGTTCATAGCTAAGCAACTGATTTCACAGGAGAAGGACAGGAAGCGCTATTTTTCCCCCTGTGACCAAATTACACTCTTTCCATTCACACATCCAGGTGCAAAAGCAACCTTTCTGCAGACATTATTTTTAAACAGGTTAATTAATATTTCTGTTTGCCTTGAGTAGCTCATAGACATTTCAAAAAGAAAAGAAAAGGTATGGAAGAGAGTGTAGCAACACAGAAAAAAAAAAAAAGTTATAGAAACAAGAAAAAAAGAAAAGAGGAAAAAAAGTCCAGTGTTACTTTAACACTGACAACAAAAGTCACCCTTAGATGAATTAGTGATAAACTCCTGGGGAAGACTTCAGTTCCATATGGTGATATTTAATATCAGTCACGTAGAAGCGGCCAAATCAACTCCTCATCCTGCGGTACCTGCGGGACCTGCTCCTGCCTGCTTAGCATTCCACTGCGCCCACCCATGAAACACTGCAATTGTCTCTCCTGATATAAATAAATAACTCTAGAATGCCAAACAGAGAGGGGTGGGGATGGGAATGATAAATCCTGAGTCAGAGACGACTGCTGCAGAGCGGCAGGGCTGTGGCTGTGATTTAGTGGTGCTAACGAGCCCCGGCAGAAAGAACCTCCAAGAAGCCCGTGTCAATAGCGTGGGTCCTATCCGATGCGAAACAGGTGTTAGGGAATGTGAGGGTTCACAGGCTATGTGTCTCTGGCCCACTTTTTCATTCTTGAATGATTAGTTGGAAAAGCACCTCTTCTTTTGCACCAGAGGAGAGCTCCAAGCCTCCAAGCCAGTGTGGCCATCCAGACCCAGCTCGCTGTGGTGCAGGGCTCAGCGTGCTCATGCTGAGGCTTTGGGATTTAGGCTGATCTCGACGGAGGAGACAAGGTGAGACCAAAGACTTTCTGGGCTCCGCTCTGTCCTGCACAGCTGCTGTTTCAAAAGCTGTGTGTGAGAAACTCTTTTTCTTTGAGGAACAAAGTTCTGTGTTTGTCTTTGCTCTGCTAATCCTGGCCAACCATCCTGCCTCTTGCAGCACAACCCAAAAGCCTGGAGCGTTCGGCTCCAGTCAGCAGGACTCACTGAATCATCTCTCTGCCTCTGGTGGGACCACCGCAAGCCCTCTCCAATTAGTGTTAAGCCACCAACGCACCCAGAGCTGTTTTCAGGAACCAGATAGAAGCTTTTCTGAGGGCTGTGCTTAATCCAGGCTTGTTTGCCATGTGGCACTGCTTCTCCCTCTTGAATGTGATGTTCACAGGAAAATAAATTAATACAATCCTCGCCCCTCACCTCACCCACTCCCTCTGCACAAACAAGCACTGCTGCTACACACGATGTGCTGTGGATTCACAAAAGCTTTGCATTTGGGGCTTCTTGTTTTTTTTTGTACACCCATTGATGGTGCTTCCCTGATCTAGATCCTCTAAAGGTCGTCACCATGCAGCATCGTCCTGTTGATCTCCCAAGAGCAAACACTTACAGAAAAGCTGTGAAAAGGTGGGAAACCCCAGGCACACAGTCATTTTTGTGGGGCTCGGTTGTTTATTTTCGTAAAGTGATCGAAGCGGTGAAGCAGTGGCCAGCAATGAAAATAAAACCTCACGGGTTTGGCAGCAGGCAAAGGCTGGGTTCTGACTGAGATAAATATCCCAGGCAGCAGCTTAGGTCAGGTTCCACCTTGTTGCCCTCACATGTGTGAATACCTCCCCACACGCGCCCACCACAGATAAATGGTCCACGTGCACTTACACAATATTTATAACCACAGTTTTTCTTCCCCTGCCCTAAGTCAACTTATTCTTTGGTTTCCTACTGCCCTGAAGTCCATCAAAGCCAGTTGCCATGGAAATGGTTGTAATGTGCTTTCACGGTGTCCTCAGCCCTGAGTGCATATCAAGAGCTCTCTCTGCTGGTCTGGAATAACCATCCCTCATGGCTCCGGGTGGTCACGACACCGCTGGTACCTGGAAGCTCTCAGAATTACAACCTGTGTTTCTAGGCATCATCAGGGTCTGGAGTCTGGCACGCTATCTCCTATTTTCAAGCTAGCTGGAAACACTCAGCTTACCAAAAAACAGCAACATCCAGCCTCTGCTTTGCTCACAATGTGCCCATAGTTTGGTGAAGTGTGCTTAGCTAAGTGACCAGGGCAGTGCTGAGGGAGGAGAAACCTTGCCTGTAGTGGGACTGCTAGAGAAACTTTTTTTTTTTTTTTTTTTTTTTCTCTCTGTTTCCCCTTTTTGAGATTTCTGTATGACTTTTACCTCACAGAGTCCCAGTAATTCTTCCATGGTCTGGGCATGCTTTGCTTCCTCCCAAACACACCCAGGAGCAGCAGAGCTAAGGGTTACTACTAGCATAATTCGTTATAATATCTCCTCCTTATGCTACAGCTTTTTAGGAGACCTGCACGGGAGAGAACCAGCCGCGAGGTCCCAGAGGTTCTTACATGCAAAAGATTTGCAGGAGCCCATTCTAGATTTGTTTTCCACAACATGGAGATGCAAGGCCATTAACAGACATGGTCTGTTACCCTCTGATTTCCCGTCCTGCTTTGGTGTGCATCCCCTCTATTCTGGAAACCCACTAGAGAAGGTTTCTTTGCAACACTTCCACCTCATTCCTCTTTCTCATAAAGTCACTCTTAAGGAGCTGAGCTCTAAGAAACACCCCCTTGAAAAACATTAGGATCTGACTTATAATTGGTGTAATTACCGTATAAAAGGGAGAAAGTAAGATGTAATTAACCAGGCACTTCTACCAAGCTTGCTCTTTGCTAAGCACACAGCTGAAGAGCTAAGCACAGTATTTCTCAGAAAGGGTTTGATGTTTGTTTTTTTGTTTGTTTTGTTTTTTGTTTTTGTTTTATTTATTTATTTATTTTTTATTTTTTTTGTAACTGTCACAGAGATGACATCTTTGTGATGGACCCAATAGCAGGGAAACAGCAAAGACGACCACCAAGATGTTACTAGTTGTCTGCATTCCTCTTCTTGCAGTGCAAGTTAATTGCTAGGTTTCAGCAGAGCCCAGATGGGCCTTTTTTACTTAAAAATAATAATTCCCAGAGTTGTATAACACTGTTGGTTTTTTTAAGGTTTTGTTTTTAAATTGTCTACTTCAGAAGTGCATGGTTGTGTATGAAAGCTGCTTGTATTCTATGCACCAATCATCCTAGGTGCTTTCCAGCTTCATTCTGTGTTAAAGCTGCTTGGAGTCACAATTAATAAGGGACTTTCTGTTTCCTCCAACCGCTGTATGTTTTTGCATCACTTTAGGAAAAGGGGGAAAAAAAAATAACCACAGATAATTTAGGAGGGAAACGTTGCAATTATGTGGTGCAATGGAAGGATAAGGGGAAGAGGGAGCTGATGATGTTATCGTTGGAAAATCTCAGAAAAACTGGCACTGACCAAACACAGATTATTTTCCCTCCAATCCTGATCCTTAGTTAATAATTGGCACAAATAATCAATTGGAACGGCGGTGCAAATGTATACAGCAGAGGGGGCCTCAGTAAATTATTCTCTTCCATGACCTTATTAGAGCTGATTAAAACCTTGCCATTGATTTTTTTGGCCATACTGGAGAGACCAGACATGAGGTCAAGCACACAGTGGATAAGTGTATCATTAAGTCTAGTCCTTCTGAGAATTAAGCAGAAATGCCAAGAAGTTACGAGTTACAAGTTTTAAGCTCTCATTTTGAGATCTACCTGCTTCATAGTATTTCATTTTGACAACAGCCATCCCCCTCACAGCCCACATCCCAAACTAATGAGATAGTTAGTCACCGAGAAGAGAACACTGTGCCGAACGCCAGCTCGCAATGTTTCCAACCCGAAGGAACAAAGCCCGGCTTATGTGACCACTTTCAAGCCCCTAAAATAAAACCTTTCAGTTGTCCAGTCTCATTTCTTCCCTAGCCACTCTTTGTCTCTCCTTCATTAGAGGGCATAGACGTAGGACCATTGAGAGGGATATGTGGCATCTTGGGAGGGGAGAGATGTTACCAAGAGCATGTTGCGAGTGAACATCAGCCCACCTTTATCCAAGTCAATCTAGACTAAAACTCTAACCTCCTACACAGGCAAAGACCTTCTTGGACTGATTTATTTTGCCGGAGGTGCTGTTTTCTCCCAGTGAGTTAGTCCTAGGTACTTTAGGCTCCTTAACTGGATATTTTGAGGGACATTGCCATGATTTACAAGAGCTGGGGATGGGGAACTTTTGGTCACCTATTGCTTCACATCAGTGCAGTTCCTGCTCCCACATCCCACACTACAGAGTAACCAGGGCAGTGCCTGATGCCCTCTTTTGTGTGTCTGGGACTGTCTACCCCAGTTAGACATTTATCATCAGGTGAGGGGAATATGAGCTTGCACACAGATTTGAGGAAGGTTCATTAAAAATCTTCAGCCACTACAATTTTTCTGCTGAAATTTATACAGATGTTCTTAGGTGCGGAGTACCACAGCAGCAAGAAACCTCTCTGACAAATTTCTTGAATGCCTTGCTTGTGTTGCAGTCTGCCCAAGTAAAGGCAAGGTGCAGGCTAATAGAGTAATGTCAACGCTTTAGCCAACCTTAGCCTTTTTCCGTGAGATGCTGAGCACAACATGTGGGCAGCCAGATACCCTCCAGGGCTACTAAATCATTCTGAACTGAAGCACATCGAGCACAGGTTTGGATCAGGCCCATTTTTCCACTTCCTAATCTGCTCCACCTGGCACAGCAAAACCCTCGCTGCATGAGCGGATGGTCCATGCGTGCGGAGCCTGGAGGCACCTGCCGCTCCTCTTGTACCTTAGCAAACCACTGCCTGGGAACTTGGGAGAGATCCAGGTTCCTCCAGCAACAACGGACAAGATGCTGCCTCGTGTAAACCTCATTTGCATTTCTACTCTAAATCTGTTTCAACTCTACCATCCGCATTTTTATCAGACAAGAAAGGCAGAGCAAGGGGAGAGGAAAGCAGCTGAGTGTCTTTTCTCAAATCACTGTGCTCTCATTTTAACTTCCATTTGGTGCAGGGCTCTCTGTCAGCCCCCCAGATATTTTCAAAACCTTCCTCCCACCTTCCTTCTTCTGTTCCCTTGTATCAGATCATCATTAACACTACAAACCCATCCCTGGAAATGTTTTTCCTTTGTAAAGAAATGGGATTTAAACTAACAACCACAGAGCAGCATCTTTTAATCTACTAGCACTTTGACTGTCCCATCATGAATGATTTAGGTTGAAACTCTGGGATGACCGATGGCAGAACCATGTGGGAAGTAAACACAAAAGGAACTTCAGTAGCAAAACTTCCCAGTGATCGGGAGAGGATACATTAGTTTGAAGGGAGTGATTTAAGCCAAAGAGACGTTTCTTTGAATTCCCTGCATCGGTAGATGTGACAGGTTCAGCTGGAGAGGAGGGACAAGAGCACGCTGCATTGCCAGGCAGTGACTCGTCAGCATTTGATGCTTGTCACAATATTGCTCAAGTGTGGGCAAGAAAGGATTCTGTGAGCTGTTTGTCCTCACCCGTACTCTTTGTGAATCCATGGGGAATGGGCAAACAGCTTTTTTTGGAGAGGTGGGATGAAGAAATCTGGGAGATTCTCAATACTTCTTTTCTGCTTTCCTTTTAAACAAAACCTTTTGAGGTCCTATTTTGGAAGCCAACAGATTTTTCTTTTAAAGGTTAAATCAAAGTTAAAATGAAATGCAAATTGTTTCAATTCAATTCAACTCAAGTAAAATAGGTCATCTGATCTGGGCACATTTCCCTGTTCTGCCCATTTCCTTGGCTCAGAAAACAGCACGAAAACGACAGGCTGCGTCCCAGTCCTGGGCTGGAGCTGCTGCAGAGAACCCCATCCCTCCTCATCCAGAGAGAGAGCAAAAGTTTGAAATCATGGAATCATTCAGGTTGGGAAAGACCTCTAAGATCACCTAGTCCAACTAACTGAAGGTTTTCCTCTGGAAGTCAAGCGGTGACACTCAGATCTTTCTATTCAGGTACTTCATCCACTGCTGAATTTAATAACATACCCAACCACTGGTACTACTGGAAAATTAGGACATGGAGACATCCTCAGTCCATCCTAATGTCTTATTTTGGGAAGATTAGTTGTAGTTTTTGAACTTTTCTCCAGTCAACAGATTTGGGATGGAGGGCAGTAGGACATGCTCTCTGATGGTACGTAGAGTAGCAGTTCTGAAAAAAACTCTCAGGCTCAATGACTCAGAATGGGTCCCTTCCAGTCCTGTATCTCAACTGGCTGAGTAGCCCCTTACTGGTCTCATGCACAAAGTCCACCTCACTCAGACTCAGGGATGTGTGTGAAATGGGTCATTGCAGTGGCACTGCAAGCCAAAGCTTAAGCTAGCAGAATTCCTTCCCCGCAAGCCGATTTTCAGTAACTTCCTCCCACAAAGAATTTAGTTTAGAGTTAATTGAATTAGTAAAGGCCTTCAAATGCTTCGACAAGGGACTGGCTTCATTTTGGCCTTACAAAGCCAATCAAATCAGCAGAGAAGCAGCAAAGCTGGTCAATGACTCCCATTAATCGTCTGAGAGAGCAAATGAAAAAAAAAAAAAAAAAACAAAACCAAAAAAAAAAGAAAGCAAAAAAAAAAAAAAAAAAAAAAAGAAAAAGAAAAAGCAGACTACAACTCTTAAAAACTTGGCTCACCCCAGACACAGAACACTAGATGAAAAATTGACTCTGTGAATTGCATTATAGATTTTGAAGATGGGTCTGTTTCTGAGAGTCTGAGATTGAAAGTCTGCTACGTGCTGCTAAAGCTTGCTACAGCAGGGACCAACCTCTGCTAGGAAGCTCTGGAGTGCACATGTAAAGAATTTGGGCTCGCTGCACAGATGTCAAAAGGGGTCACTGCTCGTGCACACTCTGCCCAGTGTATTGGATTTTGCAGCCATTTGCCCCATGCAAGTCAAACAAGTCATGCATGTGCACAGCAGGCACATGAACAGCAGCGGGTGGCCCCCAGGCTCCACTCTGAAATTGGAGAAGGTACCTGAGCTTTTTAAGAGCAGAATTACACATCTAGGAATTGCTCCAGAGCTAAAAGCAGGACACTTCCTCAGCTCCTCAGCCAGATAAGTTGACTGAGTAGCTCTGCAGGTATGTGTTCATCCTACCTCCCAGCGCACATCGGGCATCCCTCGCCACACCTGGCAAGTTGCCACGATACACGAATGTAGCATCGGTATCACACAACTGGCACAACATGCTTCATTGCAAATTTGCTACTTCAGTTGCCATAGCGAAGGTACACCTCCGAGCGCTGCAGGCTGTAGTCATATGGTGTATTAAATTCTTGCAACTTCTCACCCCAGATGAGTACAAAACACCTGCCACAACCTGTCAATTCAAAGGGAGTGCTACAAAATGCAGTCAAAATGGAAAAGACCGATTAAGCTACCTGGTTTATCTTCCTGCCAGGCAAAGAATTTGGGTCAGATATCAGGCCTATCTTTGCATCTCTTTCTATTTTTTATTTTTAAATTAGTCTCTTGTAGAAGGCAGCAGACTGAAAGCTCCATCCTTCTTCCCAGTTTCTGTACACTCATCTCTTAGCTTTAGATCTGGTAAATAACTTTTTAAAAGAACATTTGCTATCTTCCTTTTTTTAAAAAAGGAGGTGTCTAAGAAAAAGAAATCTTATGAAAAAGATTCTTTTTGATGAATTTCTTGATTCAAAAGAATTTAGAAGATCTTTTGCACAAGTTTCATTTTTATTTTTATTTTTTTTATGGAAAGCCCTGATTTTCCTTGATTAGCCAGTGAGATAATAAAGGCGGATAAGAAAAGATCTCTCTGATTATTGAAACAAAATTTCCAAAGTATCTAAACAAAAGATTTCCTTGAGATTTTGGCTCAAAAACCCTCCAACATATTGAGACATCATTTTTCCTCCAAAAATGTGGGATGAAAATATTTTTGAAAGATTTAGATCATTTCATGAGACAAAACCTTAATTTTCTATTTGCAGTCCAATACCCCCCAAAGATGAAAGTAGAGCTCTGTATTTCACTTCTACAGTGGCAAAAATACTAGGAAGGGGCAACTATTATTTTATTTTATTGTTAAGATATTGTTATGCTAATTTTATTGGGAAAAATGGGCACATAGGATCAAATACAATATCACACCCAAATCAAGCAAAACACTGAGAGTTCTTAAATGAAGTTTAGAGGTTTTTGGTTTATGTTTTCTAATGATTTTAGTAAACAATAACAAGCTACAGTGGGAAGCAAGTGCAATAAAAATAATTTAATTATTTTATTAAATATGAAAAAAAAAGCAATCACAGCTAAAAGTCTTTGCAGTGTTTTAAATTATGTAAAGCTTTCATTTTACAACTTCTCTCACTCCCTCTTTCTTCAGCAACAGCTTCAGTGGCACAAGATGACCCCTCCAGACAGTCTTTTAGATAGAGATAAGGAAGGCATTAGCTGTCCTTTATGGGGAAAGGGAAAAAAAGTGCTGTGATAGGCAGAGACTTGTGTTCTTGCACTTGTTTTCTGAGCCAAGGATTTTTCCTTAAAAACAAAGCAAAATCAACCACACGAGGAAACGTGTACAGAGAAAAGAGCAAGAAAGACAGCAAATAATGAGACATCAGTGCTGGAAAAGGGCAGGTGAGTTCTTGGTCACCTTAACCTCTCAGAAAATGGGTAAAATCATATCCCTGCTGGGCTGGTTAAGATACTGCTTTCACCTGCCTTTTTGTTATTGTCATTTCATGGTGTTATTGCACAGATGCGGTCTTGGTTAGTTTTTTGTTTGTTGTTTTTACTTTTTATACAAGGCAAGACCAAGACAGAGAGATGGGAGAATAAACATGGTGGGAGAAAGAGAAGAGGAAGGAACAAACCCAGCTGAGCAATGTCAGGGCTGCCAGCAGTTTGGCCAAGCCAGTGGATAAGGCAGTGTGACTTTCTCTAAGCTTTCTCTAGAGCTTCCTCTAGAGCTCATTGAGGTGAATTTGTTCTCCCAGAGCAAGGAACCAAAGAGCTGAGTGCCCAGAAGGTCCTGTGGCCCAGCACCTGCAGTGGTAAAGCCTGTATCCTCCATTCTCCCCTTTTCTTCTAACATCATACCAAGGACCGTCAAGGATGGAGATGAATGGCAGCATAACCTCTCCTCACAAGAATTCCCCAAGCAAAGGAAGAAAAGCTAGGAAAAACAAACAAACAAACAAACAAACAAACGTTTCCTTTCTCCTAGGTGAACTCCCTGCCTGTTGGGACACACTGCAAACTCTGCTAACCCAGGGTATCCCCATCACCATTTCCACAGCTCTGGAAAAAAGCAAATGAGTTGTGACAAAGAGAGCTCAGGACTATTGAACATGCGTTGGTTCCTGTTCTGCCTTCAACTTGTCAGTTTTCATTCAGGTGATGAAATAATCTGATTAGATGAGTTGGGAATTATCAAGCTTCACTCACTATCCGTATTTTCACGTAACAGGCAAAGCCAGAGATTGCCGGCAAACTGCGAAGCACATGCTGAGAGCCCTGTTCAATTCCCTTGGTCCCAATTTTAATTCTGAAATCAAAAGAGCTGAACCATCTTCCTGTTGCTCTTTCAAAGCTCTGCTTGTCTCTCAGGCACTGAGAGCCTGTCTCCGGCAGGACTCTGCGTGGCCTGCCTGCACACTCAGGTGCCCTTTATTCCTCTCCCTTCAGCTTGGCTAGCGACCTTTGGCTTGATCATTATAGTCGGTACTTATGAATAACAAGCAAAAGGATTATGATTGATTAGAAAACTGCCCAGACAGGTTCCCAAAGTTCTGTGAAAGTACTGCAAGTGGAGATGCTTCCAGTGATGGAAGGAGAAATCATAGTGCAGACATGATGCATGAGCAGGGCCCTGCAGAGTTCAGCAGAGTGCATCTTCATTAATGAACACCAAGATGGTAGAAGGGGGACAGATAGGTTAATTTATTACTGCAGTGAGCTAACCAAATGCAATGTCTTTCTGTCCTCAATTCCAGTAAGTGTTTCTCTACTTGCATTGTGCTCCATGTGTCTTCAAGCATGTGGTCTGCACGATCTTGAAGAAGGAGCTGGATCAGAGCTTCCTTGTTTGCATGCATGATCTCCTCGTTGGCTGACACCAGCCACCTGTGAAGATTGTGTCAAAGGAAGCAGCAAGGACTCAGCTTTATAGACGGTCTCCTAGGAACTGTCACTGCCTATCAGTTATGTGTATTGGAAAGGAGAGGCCAGGCAGTCAGGGAGTGGGAGGAGGGCACAGGGATGGGAGGATCTGTCCTTCAGCTCAATCGTAGCAGTCAATTTCTACTGCCATAATTAAAGAGGAAAATAAAGAAGCAGTCACGTGGCACCAAATCCTCACTGCCTTGCTGGAGAACAGACTGCAGCTGCTGCTCTGCTACATAAAGTGCCACATCAAAGCCAAGAGCTTAGCACTTCTGGCTGGAGGTGGAAAGTGTATTAGGCAGTGGTGACTGGCCCTATTGCTGTGAAAACCCTATAGTGATTAATACAACGCCAAGCATTGAGCACTCTTTCCTCCCTTTGCCTCCTCTGTTTTTCCTCTCTGCACATAAGCAGAGAAGATGCATGACCCAAGCTTCAGCCAGAGTGATTTTCTTCTAGGGAGTTATTTGTTGTTAAATCTTGCATAGGAATTAAAAATAATCCCAGAAACTGGGATGGAGGCACATATCGAGGGGAGCAGAAGTAGCCAGAAAGTATGCTGACCGAGGCTCTGGGTAGCAAGCAGCATGGGCATTGCTGCACAGCAAGAGCATTTCAGATGCGAAGAGAATCACTAAAGGACACAAACAAAGAAGACAAAATGCAGCTTGATTGCACGGGGAAGGTGGGCTCTGCTGGGGAAGGTCTCTCAGCAGACCTTTTTCTCCAAGTCAGCCCTGTTCTTAGAAAGCCATGTGGTATCTGAGCACAACAGTGATGCTGAGCTACAGAAGTCAAAGTAGGCAGTAGAGGAGACAGGCTTTGGCTCTGCGAACAAAACAATATTACCCATCAGAGCTGTGTTTGCAATGAAAGATAGTCACTTGTCCACTGGCTAATACTTTCCACCATTATTTAGAAGATCCACATACTGTGCTCAGCTTTAATGCACAGCCTTGGAAAAGATGCCTCACTTTCTTGCTCTTTTCCAGCTTATACCTATATAAAGCCTTGGTGTACCTGAATACTGTCTCTCCATCGCTGTAAGATAGAAAAAAATCCTGTCCCACACGGTTGCATACACGAGAGGGATTTTCTGCAATTATTGTGGCAGGGAAAAAGAAGAAGAAGAAGAAGAAGAATGAATTCTTTGAAAGTGCTTGACATCTCCCTATCTCTCTATTGATTGAAGGTTTTGTTTTGTTTTGCTTTTTTTTTTTTTTTTTTTTTTTTGAGAAACAAATCAAAGAATGAATTCCACCTTTCTTTTTGGCTGGATTTTGCTTTATTACATCTTTTTATTTCAATTTTGTCTGGTCTGATCAGACAGATGAGATTTCTTTACTTCCCAGCTGGTTCCATAAATTGGATCAACACATTTTGGACTGCTGCACCAGGTTTCCTTGCGCTGGCATTCAAGATACATTACTGTAAGCTCTCATTGAACTGAGCTGGCAGTAAGACTCAAAATTCATGGAAAACATGAAAAGCAAATGATGAGAATTTGTTTAAAACTTGAATAAATATTCACCAGGGAAAACAAAAAGGCTGTGCTGTTTTCATAGATCTAATATTAATTTACTGATTTCTTGATTAAAATGAAAATGGAAAAATGATTCCCAGCAGGTCCCTCTTCTCTTGCTAAGTTAATAGCAGGGATGCCATTACACTGCAAATGATACATTTGATGCTAAAACCTAGAAATGTGTTCATTTGTTCAGTTCATTCACCCAGAGAGGCTCAGTCGTGTTCCACTTGGCTAGGACAATCTTCCTTCCTTCGTCAAATGGAAAGAGAAAGGCAGCAGGAGCAACTTGTCATTGCATTGGGAATGAAGGGGTCTGATGTGATGAAATCGACCTGGACAGGGAACACAGCAGCTGTCCAGCAGCATTACTGGCCAAACTGTCTTACGGAGGGGGAGCAGAGAGTAAAGTTGACATGGGAAAGGCAGGGCAATGTGGGATCTCTAACTCCAGGAGCACAGAAGATAGCTGCCTGGTCAAAGCACGGGAAAGCTTCCTTGTGGAAATGTGTTCTTGGTGATGAACTCAGTTCAGGGTAAAGACAGAGGCTGTGGGAGGTCGTCTTGAGCACAGAGAGCCCAACAGTAATTCCTATTACTTTTAGTGCTATCTCTCTAAAAAGACGTGTTTGGTCTAACAGAGTGCTTTTTACCTCTCTCTGGTGCTGCCCTCCCTCTATTGACATTGATGTTAATAGCAGCTAAAGATCTTCAAAGATTTGAGTCCTTCACAAAAAGCTGATGTTAATTATTACCTGTACTGCTATTTTGCCTTTGTTGTTGCTTCTTCTTGATGAAGTTCCTGTAGATGAATTCAAGAAACTACTTCACAGGGAACCCAATACCTTCCTCTGATGTTTACTTCTGGGAGGGCTCATGAGGTTAGATGGGAGAAATCCAGCTTCAAAAAATCATGTCCAAAATGCCTTTGGACACCTGAAGGGTGTGCTCTGTGGCCTTCAGCTAATGTTTTCAGAAGGTCAAAGATCCCCACAGGGTCCTCGATATATTTGCCAGTCTCTGCTGCCCTTGGGCACCTAAAATGTCACACCTATGTTCAGATACCTCAATTTGTCTCAAAATGTCAGTGGCTTTCTATCAGTTATGCAAGGGAAACATTTACTTTCAAGATGAAAATTTAATCCCTGAGCCAAGACACTTGAACACAAAGGGTCGAGCTACAGGTGAAGTCTGCAAGAGGGTTGCACAAGTGCCCACCCCAGCAACTTTAACACCAGTCAGCAACAGTCTTGGCCATATCAGTTCAAACAGTGATCCTTTCCAGGCTGCCAAAATGACACAAAGCTCATACAGGAGCCCTGCTTGCTATACAGCACAGAAAAGTACTGCCCACACTCCATAAGCACCCCCTCTGCAGCCCCCCCCCCCCCCCCCCCCCCAAAAAAAAAAAAAATGGACAGCACAGATCCTCACGGTACAAGATAGCAACCAGCATGTGTAGCTCTGAATCATCTGTCTTTGGAGAGTTGAATGCATTTGAAAAGGCCACTGCTACCAGCTGTGCTTCTCTAAGAGGAATTTTGCATTTAGCACACAATTACTTTGCCTATGCACAAATGAAAGGGACACTGGATTCCTGGGGGACAAACAGTACTGTGAGCCTGGCCATGGGGCAGATGATCTTCACTATAGATTCTGGGTCAGGTAGGGGCAGGGAAGGTGTCTTTCAGTTCAAATATGAACCAAAATAAGCATTTGTTGTTGGAATCGGGAAATTCCTTAGAGAGAAAGTCCTAGTTGTTGGAAATGTGCAAGCAGTGAAATTCTACCCATTCCGAGTCGATTGTGTTACTTGCTTGCATTGCTGCTGCATGTCCAAAATCAATACAATATTAAGCAGTCAAGAGCCATTATAAGGCTCAGCCTGTTTAGTTGGATGTATAATGCACTTGGACTTATGGCCAAGCCTGCTCTGTCCCCTGTAACTAGGATCAAGTGCAGGTTTGTCTTTGCAGAGCATGACTTGAACCATTTGCATGCCAACTGTTTGCAGGAGTAGTGTTTGGGCATAAGTCACGTGTGCCCCAAAGTGCCTAAACTTCCCAGCCTGGAGAACAAATTAGGTAGATCCAGACAACAAGCAGAATGTGACCCAACATATAGGTAATGCTGAGGATCAGGAATATATTGCTAAAATTTAGGCATAGCGGTATGGATAAAGTCTGCAAGGTTCCAGAATAATAGGGTAATAATTAGGACACAATGCTGTCGGTCACTAAATTGGTACCTTTCCAGTTATGACTGAAGAAATCATCCCGAGAAGATGAAAAGCAATGGAAATGAAATTTCAACATATCCTGTTGCTACAGTTCCAAGCCTGCCTGCTTTGGGCAGAAGTTACCTAGGGAAGAAGCACATTTGTAGTTCCCACACTATGACAGAGTGCAGAGCACTAGAAAGGTTGTGATGCCTCAGAAGCACGGTGAAATTGCTGCTTGGATCTTTCAGGGAAGTGACCAACTGGCCAGTTCCTGGCAAATGTCTCTCTCATGCCCTGCTTTGTCATAGGTCTTCTTTCTTAATTTTACTTGCAGGAAAACAAGAGCCTCACCTGAGGACACTGTTCAGAGCTTGCTGTAGGAAAATGCAGTAGGCAAAAGTATGTTTGAACTGCTAGATTTGTGCTGCACCCATGCTGCAGACACCCTGGAACTCCAGGGGTCAACTTGTCCCTTTGAAAACTGCAAAAATAAAACATTAAATCACAAATGAGTCAAAAAAAAAAAAAAAAAAAAAAAAAAAAAGAGAGAGAGAGAAAGAGAGAGAAAAGGAGAGAGTCTGCTTTTTCTGAAAAGGCCCTTTAAATGACCCAGCTTTCAAGTCCTCTATGCACAGAGACAGCGTAGTTGATAAAATGATGGATTATTGAATCAAGCCCGGCCAATGTCAGAAGAACCCACACCACTGAGCTGGAAGAGCTGCTCTGCCATGTCCTAGAACACCAGCCAGGCTTCGAGCACACATCCAAGTCTGTTGAGTTTGGCCAGCGTTTCCCCCAGAAGAGCTGAGGATCAGCACGGTGGAACACTTTCACTTTGCGAGAGGAGCTCTGAGAGCAGGAACTGACGGAGGGAGGCAGCTCGCTCGACTTAATGCAGAGCTCAAAGGCGAATTCCGGCTCCAACGAGCATGTGAAATTTGCAGTTTGCTGCAGACGTTTTTTTGCTGATTGTGTCACACTCAGTTTCCTAAGGAGGAAGCAGGGGAACTCAGCCTTATTTGCATGAGTTTCACATCCCTCTCTTTGGCTGAGAACACACTGTGCTATTCGATGGACAGCTCCTTTCTGATTCACTGCTCTAATTATGTTTTACAGCCGGAATATGGTACTTATGTCAAAGCTGATGGGTAAAATTCTACTGAGAAGCAACAACGTTTTGTAGCATTCTCCTGTTGTTCATTTCCATGGCTTCCCTTCATTTTTTCCCCTCAAGGCTCATTTTGCAGGCACCAGTCGTTCTGGAGAGAGATGTTCTCACCTCCTTGATGCTTTCTTTTGACTAACAGCCATATTCTTTTTTTTTATTATTATTTGTTTATTTATTGTACTTTTGTAGGCATAGGGTGTCAGAAAGAGAAAATACATAGAATGGTCTTATGATTTGTCTCAAGTAGCTGGTAAAGAGCTGGAGTATTTGCCTGCAGATAGACGTCCACAGAGACAATAATCTTTTCGTACTGGTGAATAGGACCACACAGATTTGGTGATTTGTATCCATATTTCCAAGACTAATTCAGCCCCCTGTGCTACCTGGGCCTGTCTCCAGAATGCTCTCTAATCCCCACATGCAGAACCTCTCCTGGACCATAAGCCAATGGGCAATAAGGACCAGCCGGCTTCTCTTCTTACCCCGTGTAAAAGCCACCAGTGAGAGCTGGGCAGTTGGCTCTTGGTCCCAGCAGTCTCTGGAGGAACTATCCCAAATTTAAGGGGATTCACCCCCATCCTACAGAAGAGAGGAAGATAAAGGTTATCACCAGAATAGGACTGCAGAACACCAGTAAGGCTAGGCTTAGCTTCATGCTATTTTACCCTTCTCCCATTATTTTTCTGAGCTCAGCCAAGGTTGGAGCTGATCCTGGAGCTTGATCATTCCCTGGCTATTTCATGATGTAAACCACAGCAGGACTGCGCACTGCTGCTTGTGGCCAGACACATCCAGTGTTTCTGTGCATGTTTGGCAGGTATGGGGGGGGGGGGGGGGGGGAAGAACATTCACTGCTGCAACAGCAGTAGGATCACAGCTTGGGTAACAGGAAGAAAAAAAAAACAACAAAGCACATGATCTCTCATTTAACCGTACTAAATGACAAATTGCTTACAGGCAAGGCTGCCCACTGAGGAAACCAACAAGAAAGTGATTGTTTCTCATTTCCTAGAGACTGCTGACCGAAGAGGAAGGGGAAGAAGGTGCATTTGAAATGCTGGTCAGGTGCTTTACAGTGTTCGACTGTAGCTATTTTCTCCATCTTTACAAGAACATTTGGTATAACATTATTCTTAGTCCTTGGCAACATTCAAATGAAAAGAAAAAACTCAGGTGACTGTTTCAAAGGCTAAGATAATTTTCTTTCATTGCTTGACTCCAAATTTTGCTTCAGCAGAACTTGAGGTACAGATGGTTTTCTTTTCTTTTTCTTCTTACTTTTTTTAAATGTAAACCTGCCAAGCTTAGGGTTCAGGGATCTGTCTTTTCACACTGCACCTGCTGATGGTCCAAGCACCTACACTGTGCTGGAACAGTGCTTTTGCACTACCCCTTCCCTGCCAAAAAAACACATTTTGCTGTTGCTAAGGAAATCTTTTACCCAAATCTTGGCAAGGGAGAAGAAATGCTTAATTAAAATAAAAAAATAATTAAAAAAAAATTCTTTTGTCGTATTTGTTTGCTGTACCATAGAGTGCCTATTCATAAATCATAAGCCTTATTTTCTTAGAATTACAGAATAATTTAGGCTGGAAGGGACCTCTGGAGGTCACCTGGTCCAACTGCCTGCAGAGCTAACTTCAAAGCTAGATCAGGCTGCTCAAAGCTTTTTCTAGCCAAATCTCAAAAGCCGCCAGGATGGAGATTCACACCTCTCTGAGCCCCAGCTTCAGTACTTCAAAACACTCCCAGCGATTTTTTTTCACCCCTTACATCCAGTCCTAAACTCCCTTGCTACAGCCTGTACCACTGACTCTTGTCCTCCTACCATGCACCTCGGAGAAGAGTTTGGCTCTGCCTTTTCTATAATATTTCTTACAAAGGTCCATTCACTCACTAGCCAGTCACTGTGGACGTGCAAGAATCTCCCAGCCTCACACATCTGGGTCTGCTGTGCCCTTCCATCCTCACACACCTCATCCTTTTCACATTTTCTGCACAGTTTTTCCCTTCATCTTTGCCTGAGATGACTCCTTCCCACACATCCCAGCATGACCAGGCTGAGCAAGCCTACCGTGTAGAAGATAAGAAGGAAAGATGGATGAGGCAGACCTGAGGAAAACAGCAGCACAGGTGTACAGATGAGAGAAATAGTCCTCATGAATCTCCCACACCCACCTGAGCACTGCGATGGAATGGGATGGCTGCTGACTATTCTGCAAGCGTCAAGAATAGCAACATTTTCCCCATTGTATTGGCTCAACTTTGCTCCTCTTTCCATCTACATGCTTTGTCAAAAACATGTAAATGCAATACTGAGTCCAAATTCAGCAACAATCTAACCTTTTCCTCCCCACTGAGATGGAGCACTTGATAGAATTAACATGCACTGAGTATAGTCTTAGTGCCATAAAAGGTCTTTTGATAAATGTTGATTATACGTTGGTGCTTGATCTTTGCGTTTCAACTTCAGGATGCTTCATATTGTGTTTTTATTCTTTTCCTTTGACGCATCCTGATCAATACATTTCTAAATTCTGGCAGGAATCCTCATGAGTGTTTGCATAGCTCTAAGCAGGCCAGAATCTCTGTGTTGACAGCTCAGAAACTCATTGAACTTTCTGGGACTGTACAATGACAGAGTCATGTTAACAGCTTTGACTCTATTTTCCAGCCAAATTGCAGATAACCTTTAAATAGTCTTATGAAGGGATTTCTCCAGAGACTATCAGGCCAGATTTGTACTTAGAGATCATTTTGTTCCCTGAATAAACAGAGGTTACCAAGAGGCAGCAGTTTAACAATGGCAACTGTTCTTATTTCTCCAGTAATAAATTGCAATAGTGCCGTGTCTGGGATGTACTGATGCATTCCCCAGGTACACAAAATAAAAGTAACTCATAACAGTAGTTGATAGTGAGGAGAGCTAGGTTTGAATTAATGGCCCAAATTCTGCAAAAAGAGCTCTACATCCTTATTCTTCTATTATTTCCTCATACTATTGTATTTAGTTTTACATGCAATTGAGTTTCAACAGTAGGAGAAAAAAATGCCAAAGGGAACAATCTGTTGCCCTCTCTGTCAAGAATGTTTTAAAATGGTTCATTAAATGAGATAAATTGTTTTCTCATTACTATTCAATCCAGTAAATAATGCATTTTTGAAGAACACTTTATTAATTAAAAATGTTTATGTCTTTACTAAATAGAGTGCAACAACTCCTTCTAATATCAAAGATGTTGTTAGTTCTCTGGTGTTGTCATTTGCCTATTAAATTATCAAACAAAACAAAGAACATTACAAAAATATTACTAAACAAAACCAAAACATTAAATATTTACCCCTGGAGTCAATTTATCCTGTAGAGTTATACAGAAACTGGCTCTCAGTACCTGATATCTAGGCTATTCCTGCGACAGATGAAGGCTGATACCTCACATTATTTGTACAGGGTGAGGGTTTCAGTACCTTTTGGATTGAAGAAAAATACCCACATGAAAAGAGCGAAAATACCACAGAATAGAAGAATAGGAAGAAGGGCTGCATATCTAGCAAGCACTTTAATTTGTGCATCTAGCCCTGAAGGATCCTTGCTCAAGTTAGAAACAAGACACAGTGCGTACATGAATTTAGAAAACTAATATTGTCCCTGTTTGCTCCAGCTTGGGCTGGAGGGATGGTGGGGATATTCCTGCAGAAGCAGGACTGGGAGACCTTCTGGAAGACCAGATTCCAGTTTTACCTGAAAGGACGTGCATTTTTTTACCTCCTGGACACAATCCCATTGCTTGCTGTGCAAAGCCACATGACCGTGCTGGGACAAGAGGAAGCACGTGCATTGATGGAAATTACTTTGGGGATGGAACCAACAAATATGACTTTGCCTCCCAGTGAATTGCTCCTCAGAAAAGCACTTGTCACCTTTCCAGTGACAAATGGAAACCGCTAGGTTGCCTCACACAAAATACCATCCTTTCTTCCACACGTGGCATTTAGACCAAAGACTACAGAAGTTCCTACATCAAAAAAAATGCTGGAGTACTACTCTGTCAGAGAAGAAAAAGATTGGTCTTAATGTCATTTATTGTTCCATGGCCCAACCCCGCAAAAACATAAAGCAAATTCCTTCTGACTCATTCTGAGGGAAAGAATCTCTTCACCTCATAGCAGGTATTTAGTGTTGCCAACTCAACTGCTGAGAAATAAATGATCTTTTATTAAGGAAACTTCTCTTTTATGTGTGTATATTTACTGTCCTTAATACGATGTTCCAGTAAGGCTTTTCATCTGTCCTCCCTGTTTGATAAATTCCTTCCTTCTCCTAGCAGGTCCCAACATGCCTCTTTAATGAAAGATCTGATGTTCTATTTCTCTAAAGGTCTGCAGGTTACAATATTTCACGACTGCCGTTATTTGTGCACAGCACAGTTAAAAGGTAGGACTCAAAACAACTTTAAGCTGATGAGCTCAGGTACAAGATTTTTTTATTTTTTTATTATTTATTTATTTATTTATTTTCTGCCAGAACCACACCAGAGAGTGCTCCACAGCAAGGCTGTATCTGTCAGCGTGTGCCTCGTTACAAGCTGCTTTCCAAGGCCAAACAGAATGACAGGACTTTCTGTTGCACATCTGCACAGCCTTCTGACATCCACTTGGCATTTTTATCAAAGGAAAACATGATGAAATCTTGGCTTTTTGGGGAGGGGAGGGATTCCCTCTTCCACCCTATTGCTGTGACATACCACCATCCTTTCTACAGGTGTGTACTAAGTGAAGAAACAGAGAGATTAAGTCATGACATAAACACATTCCCAGGCATGACAAAAATGCAGTATAAAAATTTAATGCTCCAGCCCTTCCTACCTCTCTCCAAAATGAAAAGAACATATCCAACATAATTTCAATTTTGGAGCTCCCACTTGACTATTCCCACTGAAGTAAGAGTGTGAGGTGAGCAAGGGAGGCAGTGTCATTAAATGGAAAAAAGGAACAAGGCAACATCATTACTCTGAAGTTACAGGACTTTGGCCGCTGTGCTGATTGCTTGAATGCTTTTTTTGTAAAAAGCTTTTTCATAAGGTGCAGCTTCATTTCCAAAATGTTAACAAAGCTAAGGCCCCAGGAGCAGGCAAGAAAATTAGAAATGTTCACATATTTGAAAGCATACAAAAATAATCCCCTTCCATTTTCAGGACAAATGCAGGGAGCTGCAGCAGTATACATCACCCAGCTGAGAGTACTGTGGGCTTTGCAGACAGGAGAGGGGGCAAAACCAGCCCAAGTCACACATGGGCAATGAGTGCTTCATTCTCAATGTGTTATTACTTGAATGCGTTATACTTCTCGTATGAGGAACCTATTCTTCATCCATCTTCTTTCTGAGTTCTGGGCCTATCCTGTCCCAGAGCCATCAGTCTGTATGGCACATCACAAATTCATTTCAAGAATGCCACATTTTTCCAGCTTGGGCTAGCCAGAAGGTCTCCATAAACATTTATGAGTGCAGGAAGCAGAGCATGGTCACCTCCCAGCTAGAGCCACTTGGTGCCATGGGTCTGGAGAGGTACGGAGGGTGGTGGGAGGGACAGGCTGCTGGAGACAAGAGGCTGTTTGCTTTCCTGCTGGGCAGTTATTGAAAAGGGACCAGGGAAATCAGTGACAGCCTTGCTTGAAGGATCAGGGGGACAATGAACCTAATGAACTCAGCATGAACATCCCAGCTATCTCTTCATGGTCCTGTTTCAGGTGTCTTGTCGGCTTCTGCTTTGATCATGCCCTGTAGGGACCGGTATGCCTGAGCTGGAAAAAGAAACAGGATGATGTGAACCAGTCTGCAGCAAGGGTCTGAAGAGGTGACCTGCAGAAGCAGGCAATGAAGGATTTAGAAGGCAAAGGAGCGGAGAGGAAGGGAGTCAGGGAAGGTAAGGCAGCAAGGGATCACAGGGACCTGCTGGGGCTGTGATTGAGAGGGAAGAGGAAGCAGAGGTGACTGATTAAAATAATGTTGGCTCTTGAATGTGTCTGACATTTGGATGAGACAGTGTCTCTAGTCAGTATTCAAAGCAATAGCTGCCCTGACTGGTTGCCTTCACCAAAGGAAAAACAGCTTTTCCCTGGATAAAAAGGCAAAAAACCTGATTTCATTTTTTTTTGTGGGGACTGCTTTGAAATTTTTTTTAATTACCAAGTAAATTAAGAAGCTTAAAGGAAGGCAAAAGTCCAGCCAGGTCCCTGAACACTTCAGCTGCTGAACCTGACTTAAGACAATCCCATCTTTTATGTACTTCCCATTCAAAAGAGACAATTAAGTGAACTGGAATAATTCTGTGAGCAAAAGCAAAACAGCCTCAAATTCTGGAGGAGGAAAACTTGCTCCGAGCACACGTTTCTGTCTTTGTTCCAGTTATTTATTCCTTTTGTCTTTCAACATCCAGTAATCAAAGGAATTAAAAGGATTAAAAAGCACGCACAAAACAAGTGATGGCTTAATATATCAAAGTAGGTGTGACAACGAGGGGAACGGGAGCCAGGGAAAGCGACAGCTTCAGATTAGAGCTCAAAAGCCTCCACATGGAGTGGCTGCAACCCAGCACGCAGATCCCCGTAAAACATAATTGCAATTCAAAATGCAGCCTAGGATAAAAGCAGAGCCAAACGCACATGTTGATATTAGGGATGTCACCGTGTCCCGCGACACTTCAGATGAGAGTTCAGCAAAGCACGGCCCCTGCTTTAGTTGCAGCCAGCACAAAGCTGCTTGCCCAGCAGTGCCTGGACATGCAGGCAGGTTCAGATGTCTCTGCCCACACCCTCACCTCACAGGTTTTGTCAAATACTCTGCTGCTAAAACGAACAGGTTTTCTTAATGGTCCGTTTCATCCTTTCCTAGCTGCAGATAATGGCAGAGACCCTAACCTGCAGTGACAAGAGTGTCTCAGTGCAAGGTTCCCAGACAGATTTAGCCTAATTAAAATGTCCACTGAAGTAACATTCAAAAGCTATGTGTGGCTTTTTTAAGATCCCACACAGCTGTAAATGGAGTATTTTCTCACACTTGCAGGAAAGGTTCCTGGCTTGTCATGTGCTCCGAAATGATCTACAACTACTCCCTAGAGGGCTGTAAATGAGAATAAATTTTTGCAGGGTTCTGGTGACCCACACTGTTGTGTGTGGAGGTGGGGAATAAGTTCAGGGCACTGCCAATCCCATCTTCAACTGTATTGCTCTCAGCATTTGGCAAAAAAAAAAATCACATTTACTGTGTACAACTAAGGATGTAGTTGAACCAGGACGGTCACAGATCTGCCTCCAGCACAATCAGCATGTCCCTGCAGATCAGAAACAATCACCCACAGCTGAATATCATCACCCACCAGCAGGAAACTGGCTTCTTCCCCACTCCCACCTCCCTTTTACTGAAAGATTGTGAAAGCACTCCTCAGTTGTTGGAGTGCAGAGCCAGTCTGCCCAGCTTAAGTCTCCTCCCATGGGACACACGGATGTTGTATCACACTGATGTGACGTTGCTGCAATTGGCGCTCAGAGGGGAATGCAATTCCCATTCTACAAAATAACTGAGATTTCTGAACGCACTTTTCATTTTGAGTGGGAGCAAAGCAGGGAGAATGAACACACTTGGTGCCTCCGAGCAACGTGCATGCTCAGATGCTTTGCCGGATCAGGTCTTCGGCATAGACGAGATCAATAAAGTTCATTGTTATGAACCACAATATAGAATTTCAATGCCCTGATTTAAGCAGCTCCTGGTCACCTGGGACACGACGGCTGCCTATGCCATTACAGAAGAACATCTTGCGGTTACTCAACAATATCAACACACTGCAATGCAGTGTGCAACTCCGCGCATTTGGCCTCTTTCAGAGAGTGGTTGGTTTTCTGCCAGTGCATCTGGCAGTACTGCTCCCAGTGACTATCACCAGCACACAGTACAGCAAAGCACCGACAGCACTGGCCGGCTTCGTTACACAGCGAATGTAGGAGCGATGTGTTTTCCAGACACACAGTAAATCTATGCAAAATGAATATTGTATTTGTTGCCCAGAGACATGAAAATGTTGTCTTCCCTCCAGCTGCGATCTTGGAAATCCAAACGGATGGGGTAAGAAGCAGCAGTGGAGGGCTCAGGATGCCCTGGCTGAATGACGTGTTATTCAGCCCGTCATAGACCAGGCAGCCAGGTTTTCAATTAACTCCCCATGTGTGATGGACTCAGATAGCTCTTCTATCAGCACTACTTCAAAAGGCCAGAGAAACAGCAACACTTGTCCCCTTGAAGCACCATAACTTCACAACACACTCAAAGAGGTTTGCAACTTCAAATAAGCCCTGAACCAAAATTAGATTTTGATTACAAAACTATTAGAAGGTTAAAAAAAAAAAAAAAAAAAAAAAAAAAAAAAAAAAGTGCAGGCTGAACAGAGGATATAGTTGAAGGTACATACCTAACTTCTGAAGGAGAGAGAAGAAAGAGGATTCATTTCTCATCGGTGAGGGGATCATGATTTGCTGGTGTGCAGATGAGAGCCGGCTCTGTCTGCAATGCAAGTGCAGGGCTGTATAGGGCTAAACAGGAGTCAGCTGAAGGTATCTCAACAGGTATCAGTGAAGAAAGTTTGGTAATCATGGGAGATGTAATTGGGGTAGATCTCTGAGGGAGCTGAGCTGGTGATGGGAGATGGAGGTCTTTCTCCAGGCTAGGTTCTTCCAAGGGAGTGTTAATGGGGGTGTCTCTGGTGTTTGACACTGAACATTGTCCTTAGGACATCTTTTAACATCAGGACCCCTTTCTATCACCATCAGCTGAGCTTAGAAACAAACAACTTTTTTTTCCAGTGGATGAGTGTCCCGTATTTCTGCCTTAAGAAGCCCAGTTCTCTTTCGTGATTGCCTGTCACACTTCACAATATCTCAGCCCTGAAGTGTTCCTCTTCCCCTTCCCAATTTCTTTTCTACGTCATCTGCATAAGACAAGAAAATGCCCATGCTGTTGCCGTGTTAGTGCTGTGCATGTGCTGACCAGCCACCTGGACCAGCATAGGATGGGTTATACCACAAACCTCCTTTAGCAGGAACAGGCAAACCCCTGCCCTTTACTCATTCTTCTCAAGGAACATTATTTCTTCTGTCTAGAATGGCTGAAATTGGTCATCTAATTCAGAGAGCACTAGAAGAATATAGAGGGACTGACAGACAGAAGATGAGAGCACACATGACTACAAATTCTTAGCTTTTGGGGAAAACAGGCTAAAAATAGGAATAGACTGAGAAAGCAGCAAACTATGAGACTCCCTGAATTATGCCCTGAAGAGGTCTGTCTGCAGCATCACTGAAGCTAAGGCGGGTGGGGAAATCCTTCTGAAAAACCGCTTGGAAAAGAAGTTCATCGAGGAAAGTCAGCGCCTGCTGTTATCTATTTCTTGGCCTCCGGAAGGAGATAATTGCATTTCAGCTTAACTGTAAGGAAAAGAGGGTGAGATCCTCCCTGCCTTTGATCACATAAGATGTTTTAGCAGGGGGAATCACTGTCTCCCCCTACAGGGTGATCCATATCAGAGGCTAATGAGTCTGCTAACGAGGATTACTCCAGCTGCTGATCTCCAGCCTCTCACAGAGAGGAGCGAGCAGAGTTCAGTTCCCAGGGGAGAACCACTGCAGGAGGACGACGCTGGGATGCCCTGGGGTAGTGTCAGATGTAGTTACACAGGGTGACTGAGGGAATCTTGTGCTGATAAAAATTGTATGACTTCACTGCAAAAACTCTGATTTGTTTCTTCCCTCTCGTTATAAGTCAAGGGAAGGAATACGTTCGTTCTTCCCCCAAGCGATACTCATTTGGATGCAAGGGGGAATTTCTTTCAGTGCTGTTCCTGGCTCTTCTATTTGACAGACAAGAGAGTGCTTATTAGAACAGATGCATAGGAGAAAATAAGAGAAAGCCTGATCACATTCCCAGTATTAGGGAAAATTCAAGTAAATATCTGTCCACCCTGCAGTGAAACATTGCCAGTCTTCCCAGGTTGTTCAAGAGGGACTTGCTTTGAGTAACATTGCAATGTGCACTGCTCATCTCTACAGTTGTCCAATTAAGATTTAAGCAATGCCTTCCCAGCCATAAACACCACCAAAATCCCTCAGATTAAATGCTCTTTGAGGGAAGAGATTCCCACGTCCTGTAGTAGGATCCACAAGTGGACTAGGCAGACTAGCCCACCAGCCCTGGAGTCCCTCTCACTGACTCAGAGAAGATCAGCATGGCAGAATCTGGTCCTTAAATGCACTGCAGGTAATGCATGCTGTCCTCCACCTCCTCAGTGTTCAACAAAATGGGGGGCACCACCTTTTAGACCTGTTCCTATTCAGATGCAGAGGACAACCCCACTATCTGATGGACCTTTGTGCCATCTGATCATCATATGCTAGAGCAAAATCTGGACAAGAAATAGATGGAGAAGGGGTCAGGAGAGGCTTTAGTCACGTCCCATCTATGGGGCTGGGCAGTGGGACTGGCAATGCCCTTTTGTTGCTGTGCTGAAGCACCATGAAACTTTATGCTGCCAGAAAGGGGAAACGAAAAAGGAAAAAAAAACACAAACCCACAACCTTGTGAGAGGCATGTTGCTGTTACAGGAGAGAGAGGAAGAAAAAAAAAAAAAAAAAAAAAAAAAAACATACCAGATCAAAAAGGTCTGCTTAAAGACAGTACATATGCCAGCTCCAGGGGATTTCAAATATTTATGGTTTGCTACATTTTTAATCTTTAAGAGATCCAGGGATGCTGCGCATAGAATCTGATGCAAGTGTAGCCCATGTCTGACATGACTGTGGCTTGTAAACCGCTGCAGCAGTGGGGAAGAGAACGCAGACTCAAACAAGTCTGAGGCTCACCTTGCTGCAGGCCTGATGGTTTTTTTCCCAATACCCTAGAAGCAAAATCTGCAATATGCCCCGTCCTGCTGACTCCGGCCCCCTTTCTGTCGCTAGCTATTCTATCCCAGGCAACACACACAGCACACTCAAAAGCTTGCTGTGGGCAGAAAGGTGCAAAGAAAGCAGATAGGGTGTGAGATGCTAGCCTTAGGCCCACTGCCACCACTTCGAGAAGCGTTATCCCACCTCTGTCACCGATAACAAAAGACAGTCCCATTTCCACTGCATGGTCTAAATAGATTTCTTGCCTTCTAGATGATTAATAGCCTGAAGTAGATTAATATTTAAGATCGCACTGGGGAGTAACATGCAAGGTACAATGGAGATTTTGATTCTTCTGGTAGAGGAGCATGAACTGAAGCACTTTAGCAGGAGTTTGGTGTCTGTGCACAACACCTTAGGCACACCCAGGACTAATGCATCTCACACAGGTGCTGAAAATCATGATTATTTCAGCTCATGTCACCTTTGATTAGAAGAGATTTTGTGTGCTTCCTCATATGCCTCTTCCCAAGTTTCTTGAATAAAATAAAGCTAACACCCAAAGCTGAGGTAGTATTTCAAGGAACTCAGTGGCTGCTGCTCACTGGCTGATGTTTGCTTTTTAAGCCGGGGTGGAGCTGCATAAATTATTCAGGGTCTTGTATTTTAACTGTCAGAGAAATTTAGGATCCTTAGCCCATTTTGCCAACTATCATGTGAGCTAAGGGATTTTGGGAGAGAGAAAGTACTTTCTGGAGGGTAGAAACGTTCGTGCTCACAAAGAAAATATAAGACGTGATATTCTTGGGTATAAAAATCGTGCCCTGCTCTGCTTTTCTTAGAAAGGCTTTACTTCTGCTCACTCCAAGAAGGCTGTAAAAGCCTGTCACATCAGCACTGCTATGGAGGTCACCATTCAAGTCATCCCTTGGTGATTACACCCAAGTCTCAGGTGATGGCAAGCCAATGTGCCAGCAGGTTTTCCCTGAAAGCCCTGGTTATACACTGCATTTTTCTATGCGCTAGCACACTGCAAGGCAGCATAAGCATCGCATGTATCCCCTGTTCCACCCCTATCCACAATGCCTCTGTTTATAAACCTATGGATTACTGCAGGAGAGAAGCACATCAAAAGACTGGCCTGTCCCCTTTCCAAAAATGATGGGTAAGATCCATTTTGAGTGAGCTGAGCTCTCCTGTGGGGAGATGTAAATTATAACACGAAGTATTTTTCTGTAGGGCACATAGAGATTGATCATTTTCCCTTTTTTTTGCCTGCCTACTGTAATCTGGCAATACTAGGTGGTGCAAGGACAGCTCGTCAGAGTGGCAGTTAAGAGATTACAGCTGGACTGTCCCTCACTGCGCTTTCTTCCCCTGTACAATGACCAGGTCATAATTAGGACAGGAATGATGGTGTTCAGCGATGTGAAGAGGCGTTAAGCTGTTGAGCTTCTGGCACAGTGACCAGGTAGGTGCTGCCAGGTTTCAAAGTTCAGCAGCTTTTAGGACTGGCAAAACAGCAGCTTCCCGCTGCGTTGCGACCGTGGAGGTGCGGGGCATTGCAGCAGACCCAGGCTGTGCTGTGAAAAGCCAAGCAACAGGCACGGCGAGAGCCACAGCACAGCCTGAGGGGCACAGTCAGTGTGCTCAGCACCACCAGACCTTCCCAGGGATGCACGCGCGGCCCAAAACCCCTCCCTGCTCAGCAAAACCCTAAAGCAAGAAGCTTCACTGCGATACATGCAGATCTGTGCTGTTTTCATAGGAATTTAACAATGCATCTCAATTTAGGCAGAGCTGCTGGAAATAGCATGCCAAAATGGGTCCTTTCTCAGCACTCTATTTGTCAGAGCCCAGCAGTGTTGTCTTAATGCTGTTTTTCTCCCTTTTTATTTTTTTAACCCACCTGGCATTTTGGAAAGGAAAACTCTATTCACTATTTTTTTGCAGAATTGTCACTGTTCTTCAGTGTTAATTATTTATAACCATACAAATATTAGGCTAAGCACTGAAGGTTCATTTGCCGAATACCCATCTCTTGTCCCATACAATGCTCTTTGCACTGGGGATTTTTACCACCAAGTCTTCCCTCTTTGTAAGTAGTCAGTCAAGTAAAGCATTAGCCATAGTGGCCCATCTAGCACATGTATTAAGAAATTCCCACCAGCACCAGATATTCTTAAAATGCAAATAAAATACCATGTAACCCTCCCAACAGTTGCCTAGATGCAGATCTTAAACAATTCCTATGACTACAATGCAATGAGTTTGGTCTGCATAGACTAAAAAAAGTTCAGTGATCTCAATATGACAGTTTGTCAAGAAATAACTGGCAGTATGCCAGACCCTGTAACTTACTGGCTATTCTGTGCCCTAAGAGAAATAGCTTTCCAGTCATTTTTTTATAGGTATGTGTGGGCAAGTATAGATCTCTGTGAAGACGTTCATACACAGGGAGTGAATAAAGGAGTGTAAAAATATGTTTGGCCATATGTGTCACAGAAAGGGTATCCTAAATATTTTTAAAAGCAACTTTCTATTGATAAGACATAGGTATTTTTCTTTTTTTAACTCTGCATGCCTTTGTATTTTGAACACCCTACAAGCACATGGTACGACTTCAGAACAGGAGTTTTATTTCATCTGTGCATTTTTTGGAGAAAAAAAAAAAAAAAAAAGTAACTCAGCTTTCTAATTTCAGATGATTAGTTAGTTCAAAAATATGCTAAAGATTTTATGGAGTATTAAATCTTTCTCCTTTTATGCCTGCTTTGTTTCTAGCAGTAGTAAAAGACGAATCAAAGGACAGAAAATTCACTTCTGCTGAGGGGACTACCCTGAGATTTCAACCATAGTTTCACCATCCTGAAAGACAGATTATGAGAGGTTATTAATCTGCCTTCCCATCTATCTATAGCAATATGGGTATCATCTGCATGTATGATGAAAGCCCCCTGAGAGTCTATGCTGTGCTTATCAGATGTGGCAGCAGGTGAAATATCAGACAAGTAAGATAATAAATAATAAATGACCCTATATTTTTAAATCCAATGTCAGAAAATGTTAACTGTTAATCTAGTTAATGGAGACTTCATGTCCTATAATACCCTACCCATGAACTACAGGCAACCTTTCTCTGATAGCTTTGGCCTTGATTTTTTTCCTGAAATCAAGTTTTAGAAGGTACCAGCATTTCTCAAGGATTTTCTGAGCAAAGCACAACCCCATACTAAATAGTTTATTGGGGCTTGGGACTGATAATTTATATTCTTCAGCTACTTTTACCATCTCAGGACTCAGATCCTGTACTTTGAGGTACATCATGAAACGCTAGTGGCTCTTCTCTCAATTTTTCCCAGAGCAGCCCCTTCTGTAAAGGCTTCTCAGCCCATACAGCCTGGTGAAGCAGCTGAGACCTCATTTTTCTAAGTCAGCCCTTCCACAATCCTTTCTTTAGCTGCAAGATTAGCATTTGAAAACAAGATATTGGGCACTCTTACAGATTCATTCCAGAAGTTTCCGGAGGAAAAAGGCTTGGGGCCTATAGGTTGAATAAGAGAAATGGAAATGCTAGCTCAAGCCAGGCTGTGGTTGGTTATATCTGATGGTTACTGCTGTGATCCAAGTGAATTGAGAGAACATAACCCAGCACAGTCTCAGATAAGTGCCCAAGATAAAAACCCAAACCAGCAACAATGCTCCTAGACCCTGGGCTGGGTCCACTGCTGAGAAACCAAAGACTGAAAGCTAACACTGGTCTTTCTCCTCCTCATCCTCTCAGGGAAGAGACCAAAGCAGGAAGCAAAACAGCAGCCCCAATATAACTTCCATTTAGTGGGGATGCTTGAAACTGTGGAAAACTACAGCACTTGATCCACGCACATCCCTACCAATGATCCGTTTTCCCCTTGGCACAACCCCCACCTTCTTGGCACTCAGGGGCAAGGAGTGGAGCTCCATCACACTACACTGCCGAGGAACCAAAAACCAGAACAGGAACATAAAGCCAAGCATTAGACACCAGAAAACCTATTTTTGGCCATTTCTTAAACAACCTTGTGAAATATATTTATGTCACAGGTAGCTGTTGGTACCTGTAGCATCAAAAAATAGCAGGTGTTTTATTTACAGTGGCCATGGGGAAATATAGTCTGATGTAATTGTTAAAGATCCGTTCATATTCCAGGCAGCAAACTACCATTTACAGGATGAAATTGTTTGCTGTTTAAACACTGCCAGTCAAGGACATTAATTGCTGTGGGTTAAATTAAACTAGATGGCACAGCAATGAGATTTGAAGCCTGGGAGGGGGGTGGGGAGGAAGGAGGAGGAGAAGAATAATCTTCTCTCATAAATAATGGGATCTGAAAAGAATCTTCATAGGGACAGATTAATTTGCAAATAACTGAGTTCAAATCTAGTCCTACGGGTACTCTGAGCAGCCCTCGGGAGGGCAAACACTGCCCCCACCCAAAAAGCAAGAGTTCAAGCCTCTACATGGGTATTTATTCCAAATATACGATCATTGGCTGTGCCATATCAGCAGCTGGCTGCTTTCCAAGACGGGACGAGCCACACTGCATGACGAGGAGAGGAGATGCTGCCTTGCCCTTTTTCACTGAAGCTGTAGTAACAGCCAGTGGCAGCAAAAGGGGCAAGTCCTCGTGGCAACCCTTTGCTTCTGTTCCTTGCAAACCTCTTACACGCACACACACAGACACAGAATTATATATTCATTTTACTTTGTAGGACGAGAGGTAAGTTTTGGTCCAAATGTCTTTCACTTGCGTTCACCCTGAGTACCTTGCAATAAGCTCCCTTTCTCAGCTCATGGGATGGCATGCTATTTATTCCTTTACAAATATAAGCCTGTTGTAAATAAATAAATAGCAGCTCTGGGCACTTTTTTCTTTTGGACCTGTCTTTGAAAACACTAATCGAAATGTAATGACAGGCTGGCAGCCAGCTTCACTATCCATGCTGCTGATGGCATCCATGCTGTTTGTGGCTTTCCAGCCACAAAATTAACATAAAACCCGCAAAGGAAACTAACCTCCTGTCATTCATCCCTGTCCCAAACCTTCGGGAAAAAGGCAACAGCAACAAAAAAAAACACACCCAAGAGCTTTGCAGTACGTTTTGAAGGTCAAGAAGTTATGGCAAAGTTCAGATGAAGCAGGGAATTCCTTTTTATTGAGACCAGCACAGAATATTTGTCATTTCTGCAGGCTCCACCAACCACACCACTTCTGGCTGTAGTTTCAGAAGATGCTGCTGTCAGTAAGCAGTAGTTCATCCACTACAGCCACCTGCATTAGGTATGTCAGCAGGGAGAGGACTACTACTCTTTGCCTGCAGCAATGGTACAACAGCCTGCCAGAGCAGGACACTGGGACTCCCAGCACATCCCATCCAACTCCGCCTTTGTTGGGAGGCTCAGAAGAAGCAGCCTGAATAAAGGAACAGCCAGAAGTTGACCCTCAGCATTAATTTAATTTCACACAGCTCCAAGTACTTTGCTTAAATAATAATAATAATACCTTGCATCACCCCCAAATTAATTGCATGCCTAGTCAAATGAATCCCATATTAACAGACCGGGACCTGATTCCTCAGTCTGTGCAATCAGTTTTACCCTGGGGTAATGCTGTTGACTGCAGATGATCTGGCATGCACTGACTGCAGATGATCTGGCATGCACAAGTGAAGGCCTGGGGTTTTCATCATTGTTTCCAAAGCTGTAGAGCCGGCAGCAGCAATAACGCCAGCAGTACCTGCATCTCCCTCCCTTAGGGCCACCCAAGAGCTCCACGCTAAAAATCTGGCACCGCTGGCTTTCAGGTGTCAGGGGAATTGACTAATTTTCTGACAATACTGTACCTAAATCATTATTTAAATTGTACGTTAAATAAATGCTGTGATTATTAGGAGCAGACTTCTTGAAGTTGAACCACCAGGTAGCTGATAGCTATCCTATTACAAACTCCAAAAGCCTCAGTAGAGATGTACTTAATAATTGTTTGGCATTAATTTGTCATGCAATAATTATCCTATTAAATCTAAATTAAACCCTCCACTCAGACACTTCATCTAAAGTGTGAACATAACAATTAAGAGAGAGGGGGAAAAGGGGGATGATTTTTGCATCATTTTCTGTGCAAGATTGCTGCTGTTTCTGCTAGTAAGAAGCACAAAAGGGAATTAAGATATTGCACTGGGAAGAGAAATTATCACGAAACTGAAACTCAGCACAAACAAAAATCCTTCTTCCCTAAGTTACATATGGTGCACAGCTTACGATAGCATCTTGCTACACTATAAACTTCAATGCATTTATTTCTTTACCATAAGGAAGTTGTGTTGCACTTCCTTTCCAAGGAACAAAAAAGAATTAAGAAAAATAAATAAATTTAGACAACTGACTAAGGCTGGGATCGCGCTCATTTATCTAGCCAAATAAGAGCACAAAATCCAGGCTGATTTTTTTTTTTTTTTTTTTTTTTCCTTGAAGCTCCTCCTGTTGTCAGCAGCCAGAGATCAGGCTCTCTGGAGAGAGATTCATCCCACCCACCTCAGAGCTTAGATCTGACAGCTAAAATGAGAGAAGAATGAATCCCATCCTAAAGCCAGAGAGGAAGCCTGGAAAGAGAAAGACTTAAATCCAGTTCTCATGTCCTAGGCTGAGATTTGAGGCACTGAGCTGTTCTTCCACATAGGATAATAGAGCTTGAAGTGCTTAAAATGTCATTAAGTAGTACTGCTGAGCTGAGGACAGTCTGTGGGTGTACAAAATAGTTTTCTGTCCTTATTCTGACTGATTTAATTTTGGGATCAAGAAGGATGGCTGTTTTAAACCAAGACAAGATCTCTTTCCACTATGGCTTGCAATTGCTCACGGAATTTCCACACCGGTTGCAGAGTAACCGAGTACACGATATCCACAAGAGGTTTTCTTCATCAGTCAAAACTGTTCCTTACACAGCATTTTGGTATCTCTTTGAAAATGCAATCTCCTTCCCTAGAAGAACATCCTTTTTTAGGTAAAAGTCCTGTTTGGCATTTTTTTTTTTATTATTTATTTATTTTTTTTTTTTTTGGCATGGGTTTCAGCTTTCTTTTTTGTTGCATTTTCCTTAGAGACAGCAGCTCTTTACGTCCTCCAGAACCCCAAAATACCGGTTGTCATAGTGGTTTTACAGCACATGATATTCCTCTCCCTTCCCTGCCTGTGTCGAGCGCGCCTCTGTACCATTCTCCGAGGAGATAATTACCTCTTCACCTTTCTTTTCCTCTGCTAACACTCTCTGCTCTGCCAACTGCTTTTTCCCACCGAGATGGTATTACTCATCTCTAACAAAACTCCGATTCCTCAAATTATACTTAGCTCTCCAGTCTGACACTTGTGCCTCTGTTCTTCAGCTGTATCACTTTGTCTAATAAATGTCTTATCTAGAGCCTTGGACTATTACAGCTGCAAACAACACGGCCATTTTCAAACCAAACATTTCTCCTCTAAATCACCCAAAAATTTGACAAGAAGGTTTGTCGTGGATTAAATTGTTCACTGACCCTGTTTTGCTCCCACGGGTCTGTTTCCAACCACACGAGTCAGCTTGGGTTTAAAAGGTTGGTTTAAAACCCTGAAGAAAGTAGACACCAAGGAGGGGGGAGAGAATACTAACAAGGAGGAGAGACATAATTTGGGAACAACGAGAACAGTAACAAGATTGCTGAAAAGTTTGTTTGTAAAATTCAAACACAGATTAAACTGGAAAGGAAACTCATACATTCGGAGACATCTGCCAATAATAGACCGAGAAAGCCAACATAAACAAGGTCTGTTCAGGTAATCATAAGCAAATGTAATTCAAAGCAGATGAAATCAGAGTCTCTGTTTATCGTGAATAGCACCCACACACAGTATATTTAGTAATGTTTTCTTTCAAGTGAATTTAGCTCTGGTGAAAGTGTGAGACTGACAGCCCCAAGGGCTCGTTTCATCCCTTTGGAAAGGTTCTTCACTGCTGCTGGCCTTGGCCAGGTATAACCTCCTCCGCGCACCTTCCAGCTCACCCTGCAGCTCCCCCACGAGCCACAGGCAAGCTAAAACCGGGTTGTTATAAAGCCGCCTAAAATAGTGTGAGATGAAGGGAGAACCCTGCAATCTACGAAATATTCTGCAACACAGACATGGCATTTGTGTCCAGTCCCTGTCAGGAGAGGATTGGTGTATACTCCATAACATTGTTTCACGCAGGATTGTTTGACTCCTAAGCAGCATTGCCTCATTCCTATGACAAGAGGCCTTGGATCCATCAGAACTATCAATGGAAAATTTCTTCATTTGGCCACAGATGGGGAAAAGCTCCATGCAGTGCTGCAAAGAAGATCTCAATTTCTTTTTTCTTTTTTTTAAATCCCCAAGGCAATTTTAGAAATGAAGCAAAGGACAGTCATAGGAGCGCTGATGACGTAGCACTCCGAAATACCTGTCATGGAGATCATTACTGTTAAAAGATTGGAGATTCATTACTGCTGTTGCTTCTCTTGAGCTTGTGCCATTAATCCCCTTCGTGAGGGAAGTCGCAGGGTGTGTTGCTAATGGCTTCCAGGTTGCTTTTTGGATGGTGCGAAGCCTACTTGATAATTAGTTCTCTAAATGAGAGCTGTTTCCATTGTAATCACTCCTCTCCCCAAATGATTTCACATCACTCTCTCTTTGTAATCATTTTTGTTTCATTTCTCATTATCACCACTGGAATCACATTGATAATATTCATTTCATCTTTTTCCACAGCTCTCCTGTACATTTACTGTCACCATCTGCACACACGTCGCATTGATCATAAGAGACTTCCTAACTGCATTAGTGTGTGCGGACTTATGAATATATCAAATGTTTAAAGAAGCCTTTTTAAAATTTGTTTCTGGCTGGCGATGTCCCTGCTGGAGTCCTCTTGGGATACCTAAGGAAGAACAATTGTTTTATCCTTCCTAACAACACTAACACTGCTGCCTACCCCTCTTCTTTCACAGGGCCCTGGAGATCTTTTATAGCATCCTACACTGGCACTGCTGTGCTGTTAAGCCCTCATGAATGCAACAATGAATTAATAACACCGCTATATAACATAAACAATTGCTAACATAGAGGTAGCAGCAGCTCTCCTGCAACACCATCTTCCGATGCTCAGTCAGTGGATAAAACAGAGTTGTCTGGTTCATCTTGCTTAGACTGCTCAGAAGATGTTTACGGGCTGATTTTCTTCCTCCCTGCCTTTTTTTTTTTTTTTTTTTTTGGTAAAAGGCAAACTAGGGCTGAAAGCCAAATCTGAAATATCCTGGGGCTTTTCATTGCCTTATAAACAGTTAGTTATAGTCATTGATACATTGTTGGCATGTAATAAACCTTTAATGGCCAGATTGCTTGTAAAAATACATATCTATTATTGATGTATGTAACAGTTGTGCCTGAAGGCCCTCTTTGAGATGAGTTCCCCATAATTTTAAGACCTAGGCATGTTCACATTAAACAGAGTAACTCAAATGAACTTAGCAGCCTAAATATAGAAATGAGAGAAACTCAGTGATTCGACAGAGGTCAGAGTGGAAGTGTGTGGCACACATAGGAATAAGAGCACACCTTTTATGGCAATTAAATATTTTACTTATAATTTGCTAATGGTTTATATTGGCAGGAGATGGAAAGGGAGAGTAAGTTGGGAATGCAATGCTCAGCACAGATGGGGGAATTCTGGCTAGGAGCTGCTATCATGCCAAAGTAATAATGCAATAAAATTTCTGCTACTATGTGCTTGGTAAACAGAGATGCTTTTCTCTTCAAGACCGTCATCTCCATAAAAACAAACTCAGGAGCTTCACCTTTAACACATCATAATGCATAGGAGTAGTATCACAGTCCTCCATGGCCAAAGTTTCCATTTTCTCCAGCTTCGAGGCTGGATTATCACTACACAAGACCCTGCAGTCACCACAACTCTGCCAGCAACAAGCAGGTGCTGAGCATCACCTCACTTCTGTCCAGGGCAGCGACCCTGCACAACTCAGCCTGGAGCAAAATCAACCAGCAGCAGCTGTTGAGCAAAGTACAGGCACCAAATTATATATCTAGGAGGAATCTGGTCTTTCAGGGAAGCTTCTTGGCCTGTTGAACTTTAAACAACTAGGACTTCTGAGTCACCATATCAAATACATACACGTGTGTGGAGGCACCAAGGAAAGTTATTTAGAGAGACTTAAAACTGGAGCCCCTGTAAACACACACTGAACAAACTGATGAAACAAACTAAGGAGCTTGTGTTCTAGAGAAGTTCTTGTAACAGGTAAGTAGAAATTTTAAATTAGGATAACATGCCTGGGGGGTTATGGAACATGCATAATGGCTTCAATCTTGTTAATGTGGTGTTGGTACATACCTCTACTTGCTACTATTTGATTTAAGCATTATGCAGAACAGCCTTACATGTGGAAGACATGCACAGCCACCCTGCTCGTGCCAGGGGAGGTAGGAAGATGGGAAGGAACACAGTAAATTGCTGTGGTATGCATAGGGTTGAAATACATTGAGAGTCTAGATTTGGCAGACCGTCTGCCATGCTGTGTAGTAACAAGTATGTATGTTTCTTATACTGGGGCTTCTGGATTTACACCTGCATGGGTATTTCTATATGAAGGCCTGGTTTTTAACATCCTGAGGTTCTAATAGGCCAAAGACGTGACTCATTGAGTTGTTTCTCATTCCTCCAGCCACCACCATCTCTTACAGAGATTAGATAAAACGTTCTCAGGGGCAGGCAGCCCTAGGTTATCAAGGTGAGGGAGCTGCTGGAAGAGTTCCCTCATGAAGTCTTCTTTCCTCATCTTGAAGAGCTAGCAGATGGGCAGAGCTCATCAAGGTTCACAGTTGTGCAGACTGTGGGAGTACAAAATACAGATGTACAGGGTTGACCAGACTATTTTGCTGAGCCTGCATTTCAAGCATTTCTAATCAAGACATGAAATAGGGGTCACTGCTACATTAGTGATGCACTCCAATCAATATCAGCTCCCACCACATCCTTGAGCTTCAGTTTGGCAATGAAGATGTGAGGAAAACGGCCTATTTACACTCATAACAATCCCAGTTCTGTTACTAGGGGGTGGAACTCATGGAAAATAGCTTTAACTGAGCCAATTTAACCAAGGCTCATATTCACTAGTTTTGACAATGCCTTCGAAGTTAAAGCTTGCACACTTAGGCAATCCCAGCCCCCTGTCAGCTTGCAGCTTATTCATATTAAGGTCCCTTTCCTGTAGTCAGCCCAGAGCAATCTTTTGCTCTTAAATAATCTGGCAGTTCCTTCTGATTTCCTGATTGCTGAAGACTTGCCCATGTAACAGGACTAGCAGCCCATAACACTGTGGGGTTTAGGGCCTGTCACTGTTCCCAGCAGGAAGAGCACAAAAATGCACTGGAAATCCCCAGCAGACATGGATTTTTTTTTTTTTTTTTTTTTTTTTTTTTTACAAAATTGTTCCTTTAACACACAGACGTCTGCATGCCAGGTTTCAGGCCAACTTTTTGTGTTTGCCTAGAAGAGAAAGGCTTTGCTAATAAAGGTCAAATATAGACTTTTCTATTATTAAACCACAAGGTGGGAAACAAGGCTATTACCAAGGTGTGCACAGTTGTGTGAGACCTGGATTTGGCATTGAATAGTCTACACAGGAGGAGATTGCTTCAAAAGACAACATTCCAGCATGCAATTGTCATTTTCATGCTATTTTTGGTGACCTTGTTTGCTAGGAAGTGAGCGGAAGAATTTAACTGCATCTTCTCCTCCTTGTGCCTGGGAAGGCTTGAAGAGCAGGGGCTGTTATTGTTTGCTTGTTTCCCCCTTTATGTCCCATGGAGACTTCAAGACTATTTACCGCAGTTCTTAACCAACAGCTGATAAGTTATTACAGATCTTTAATGATTGGACATAGCTGGGGAGACACAGCATTTACCTCTCCTACATTCTGCTAGCTTCCCTGTAAACTTGAGGGTCACCTCTAGGTCAGGCATAGATGGAGATAATGTGAACAGATGTGACCTCACCAACCTTGTTTTAGCAGATGGTTTCAGGATAAATTGGATTAAAGTACTTTAATTTGGCACCTCCGGAGCATATCTGTCCTCACTGTCAGACACACATTGTGCGGCTGCTTCTCTGATTCACCAGCTTCACACAAGGAGCTCTGCCCCTGCTTTCATTTGCCTACCCAGTTAAAGCAAAGACCAGTAATAGGCAGCAAAGCTCCAGAGCAAATAAGGTTCTGTTCTTGTTTCAGATGTTTAAAACAAATAATGTATCATTTTCATATCACTTTCACCTTTTACAAGAAGTCATAGGAGGAAACTGCCAGCAACATTGACTTCTATAGTGCCCATCATCCCGCTGCAAAGTCTTCCCAGTGAAACTTTCAGTGGTCCCCAGAAGTCAGCATCCATCCCTTGCAACAGTACCCTGAAACCTCTCCCTGCTTTTATTCTCCTCTTTCTGTCAATGGACAGAATCCAGAGTATTAACAGCTCATGCCCATGTATTTAAAACGCATCAGTGGGGCTCAAATGAACTGCATAAATTTGTGGTAAAGCAGTGAAGCATCCTTAAACACAGCAACAAAATAGTAAGCTTAAACTGTTCTTGTTCTCCAGCTCCAGAATATACCTTTGTGGATTCAAAAGGACAAAATCTGCCAATCTTCCCATATATCCCTAAAGTTTCAACGTCAGAGGGACCATTACGTCTCCTGACCATCTTTAAGAGATCAGTCAGATGTCAGCCAGCTATTCCTGGCATTGGCACATGTTAAATAGATGGTAAATCCACCATTATTTGACCAGCTTACTCCTAAAGCCAGTTTCTTTCAGCGTTAGGTACAAACTTAAAATAAATGTGTTTCTGTGAGCGATCAAACAAATGAGAGACTATGAATTCAGGCACCACTCCATAGGAATAAAGATGTTAGTATATGCTTAGAAAACACTTACATGATTGCTGTATAAACTACACTTTTGTTCAGTTTCCTGTATTACATTTTAGCTGAAACCAGATACAAAGAAAATCCTTAGGAATGCCTTTCTTACACTCTTTCTGCCTTGCCCAGAACTAAGCAGCAATGTTGAAATCATACAAGGAAGCTCATTCCCCTTGAGGTTGCTAATCAGTATTTTAGACAAATTTGGGGAAGCTTCCAACTAAGACTTCATACTTTTATCTGAAGCAAACCAGACTTCCAAATTGCTTTCTGGTTTTATAAGACAATCATTAATAATAGCAAAATGAGAATTGTAAAGATTATTTCTTCATGTGTTTTATTAACACAAAGGCAGAATCATGCTGGTCAGATCAGTAGAGTTACATCAGAGATGAATTTGGTCCATTATTCAATTATCCTTCAATGCACTCCTGTGGTCAAGGTAATATATTATCATAGGCACTTCTGTTATTCCCATTACAGACATTAATTCCAAGAACGTGAATCATTTATTGCTGAGGGTTCTGATCTTGTAATAGCCCTGTACTGGCAGATACCCCCCATGCCCCCACCAAATTCCACTACCCCGAACGAAAATCATCATCCTTCAGTAGGACAATTGTTGAAAAGAACTGCTACCTCCTATTATTCCCACACAGTTGAGAAAATGCTTGTAATCTTTAATTTGAGTTGGTAACACTTTAAAAAAAAAGAAAAAAAAAAACGGTATTTATCATAACAGGGGCACATTTAATTCACCACCCTGCTTTTAGGAACATCCCCTTGTTGACACACACAAAAAGAAAAAAGGCAAACAATGCTTAGCAGACAGTAAAACATAAGCACTCTTAGTAAACAAAGAATAGGTGTATTAGTCAGCATGCTCCACTTGCCTACCCACAAGTCAACACAGGTGACTGCTTTTAAGGTGACTGTAGCAACTTTTTTCTCTTTAAATAATTGCCAAGGCAATTATTTCACACCAATAACCTTATCAGCATTTGATCCACCTGTATTCATGTTTTACATGGCATCAGGACTGCACTTTTGAAGAGCATCTCCAGATTGTTCCCAGTTACTGTTGTAACTCTGTGCATGGAGTGATCTTAGCTGGATTCCTTTTGGGTGGTATAGCTTCCAGTTGTAAGATACACTTAAACGTTTTGTCTACTAACACACATTTAGTCCACAAGGCCAGGGTAGAGCTACCAAAGTGAAACTCCTTGAAAGGCCCACAGCAGATGGAGATTCCTCAGCAACAACTGTTCTGCTCTACGCTTCACACTGTTTGCTAATGCAGAACAATCCACTCTTACACCCTTGAACTGCAGCTGACTCCAGCTAAAACAATATTGCACAACCCAGTCAGGCTGATTGCACTACTGTTACAGTTGTTAGCATAGACACATGCCCATTGTGAGCCAGAGCAATAGTCTAACTCTTCCACGATTGGTCTCCAAACAGCCATTAGATAGCCCGGGAACCTTAGCTGCAAACACAAAAATTCTGTAAGAAATAATTCTGCCTGCTAGTTAAACTGCTAAAAGCAAGTAATAACAACAAGCAATGCAGGAATGTCGTATATTTTATTCATTAGCATTGCTAACATGGAAAATGTTGCTTTCCCTGTGATGAATCTCACTCATTATACTTTGAATATAGAAGAACGTATTCAGAATGTGGTGTCAAACATACAAGTACATACCATATATTTAAAGCAACATGGAAAATGGCCAGTTTTGAAATATTTTAAAATGAAGATTTTTATATTGCCACATATATTGTACACAGATGCTCAATACATATTGTGAAGTGCGTAGTATATCAAGTATATAGGAAACCTTCCCCTCCCTTTCTGTGCTCCACCTTCTTTATGGAATATACTAACTAGATTAATGTTCTTGGTAAAAGACTGAAGGGTGATAGATTCATGGTGAGACCCCTGGAGCTCACGGTGCTCCAGACCGGACGATGCTCTAACATTTGCGGGCCAGTCAGGTACTGTGACTAGTAGCAAATTGCCTCAGATAGAGCCTTTTTTTTTTGTTGTTGTTACTCTTACTAGAAACTGGCCCTAACAGAATGAAAAACAAAATAATGAGCTTGTCTTTTTATTTCCTGAGACGACCTGTTCGTTTATGTTCACTTACAGTTTAGATTTCACGGGTCCTAAAATTTGCACAGGGCCTCAGGGTCTGTTCTATTCTGTGATTAAGTAAACCACAAAGCTAGGAAGTGTGTTCCACAGCTCTTCAGTTACGATCTGCTTACAAACAGTAGATCACTCTGTGGTGTACAAGAACAAATACATTTTGCCTCTATCATTTGGTAACTCAGACAAATGTTTCCTTATTTAGTGACATACTACAGAACATTGAGAGGTAAGGTCCTGCAGTGGACAGGTCACCTGGACAGCAATCAGATGCCTCATGTCCTTCCTACATCTGTCACTAAGGCTCCTTATGAGTTTTGAGCCAGTTTCTTCAAACCTTCCACTCTGAATTTTCCTCCCCCTCACACAAAGGAAGATTAGTGTTTTCACCATTGGATTTCCCCACTGAGTACTTCAAAACAAACTAATCCACAAAATGAATATACTTCCTTTCTCCTGGAGGAAATGACAGTTTGATTTAGAAGCTAAATTATCTATATGCTTGATTTCTAAATTTTCTTTATTCATACACACACAAACTCCTAGAAGAGACGTTAAATCTAATTTTTAAGAAGTGAATGTCTACATACAAACACGGAATGCCCAAAGACTTTTGGTTTGTGCATCATTTTACTAACCTTTTACACCACTTGAAACCACCACACATAGGACAAACCTGCTGTTTGACTGCTACATAAATGGTACAACCACAGAGGAACAACTCGCAAAACAAGTATGAAAACCAGGAAAAAAAGAAACACACCACAATAACCAGCCAGCAGCAAACTAGGAAAATGAGCTTTTTTCCTGTTCTTGTAAGAAATAATGCTGGTTGGAATAAAGATCAAGTTTTCCCATTAACACTCTCCACACCATCCCCAACGAAGAGAACTGAAACAAGTAAGAAGACATGCTCTGTTGCTGAATGTAACTGATTGTTTCCCATTGAGACATCTCATGCCATCACATTAATGGGTTTCCCTTTCAGGGTAGCTTCTGTGGATAGGAACAGCCTTTGGATATTTCAGAATCCAGGCAGCCAGCAAAGCCTCTTTAATAGAAAGAAGTGTATCCATAAGCATGCAAACAAGCCAAGGGAGATTGTGGTAGAAGGAAAACAAAAACATGGAAGTGTCAGCTGAAAATCTGTTCTCCAGCATTTACAAATGCTGATAAGATACAGAAACACAGGATTTGTTTTGGATAATATAAACACTTATTCCTAGAGAAGAAAGAAAATAGATTTGCCAGAGTACAAAAAGGCCCACTCTAAAGCACATATGTAAGCCCACTTTAAGATTCACAGATTTAACATCAACCATAGCCTCTTCCAAGCACAGATTACACAAAAAAAAACTGAGCCTTCTTTTCTTCCTTAGTTATATTCAGTGCCTTCAGGCTATGACTGTGGAAATAAAGGCTGAACAGAGCAAGTGCCATGGAGCTCTGAGGAAGGAAAATGGAACTGAACCTAAAGCAAACTACTCATTGTGAATAAAAACCAAGGGCATTTATTTAAGCAGAAAATGAATATATTTCACATTAATCTTACACTAAAATCTGACTGCAGTAGGAGGATTTCTTATTTGTCTGTTCTAGTTACTCCTGAACACAGATCTACAAATTTGATCCCTACCTAATAAAATTCTTTACTGAAGGGACAATGGAACAGATTATCATCTTGCTTACGACTGTGTAAATCTCATGCAACTTCACTGTAATCACACTGCTATAAATATTTACAGTTCATTGTAAACACTGAGAATTGTAGTGGGATCAAGTTTTATAGCATACAAGACATTTTAAATAATGGAAATGCATATTCTGTACTTAAAAAAAAACAAACAACCACAAAGATTAAGTTCACCATTGTGAACAACACTTCCAGGTATAATGCAAATCTAATTCGGTCATTCAAGACTCAAAGAGGACCAGTTAGCCTCTCATTTCTCCCACAGGAGCTGAAAATTACTTGTTGTAAACTCTATTCTTTGATGGGCTGTAGAAAATACCTTAAGGTGCAGATGGAAGGGATTTTTTTTTCAGAATGTGACAGCTCAAAGACGGACAGCAGAGCCCCAATTTATTTACTTTCTTCTTTCAATTATCTACTTTGTGTACAGAAGTACAGTGGATCATCTTGATAGCAGAGATAACACCGTAAGAGAATTGTACTCTATCACATAAGGGAAATCACATAAGGGAAATCACCAATTCTTTAGGCTAGGAAAGGGAGAACTCTGGCAGAACACGATGAGCTTCTTGCTGTTGAAAGAATGATCCTAGAAATCAGTCCAGGACAAGAATTTAGCTGGCTACAACTATTGTTTTCCTTGTGTTAGTATACTTTCAGTGAACATTAGCAAGTGCTTGTCTTGACACTGAGAAGTAAAGAATGGAAAGAAAGAAGTAGTAGTTACAGCTGAGTTAATAACTGTCAAATAAAGAGAGGACCCACACAGTTTGCAGCACTCTAAACAGAGGACAGAAGTCTCAAAATAGCATTGAATTGGGTCACACAAAGGTGGTTGGTCAATTCTGGTTAGGTTCTAACAGGAGCCTGACAGATGACATTTGAGAGAATGAAAGAAAATTCTTTGCTAGCATTGCATTAATCCACCAAGAATCCTGTCGTCTCCCATTCTTTCATTTCCCAACCATGACATGCAGATTTCAAATTACTTTTTTATTTTATGATTTAATAAGATAAGAATGGAGTAAGCAAATGATGGATTGAGAAGGAACATTTAATTTTCATCTGTCCTGTGAGATGCTTAATCTAGAGGAGCCATAGCCATTACTTGCAAATGCAACATCAGACATCTCAGTAACTCAAGAGCCAAAAAGGCAATGTGCATTAGTGCTAAAAAGGATGTAGGTAGTGATAACCAGACAATGATCATCACAGTGGTGAATCTACAGGCAGAAATTACTCAGTTGCTTGCCCGAGATTTGAAATGTAAATTGTTTTGGCAGATTTACTCCATGAACTCTCGATCCTTTTTAATGCTTTGTCTTGGTATTATTGGGATGATTCCTCATTTGCCTCATGACCTTTGTCAGATGTTTGAATTTGCCTTGGTGATGAGGATTTTGGCTGGTAGTTGTTGAATGCAATGTACTTTCAAGTTGCAGGGGATTTAAGGACAAAGAGCAGAGAAGCAAAGTTCAGCAGTGAACATGTGTTAAATCAGTGCTATTGGATCAGTCTTTGTGAGTATATTTCTAAACACCTGGACCTGACTACACTATTAATACTGTTTTACAAGGCCCTGTTGGGAGTGTCATCTGCCTAATAACTAGCCTTGGAAACTTTAAGACAAAAGTCACAGACAGAGGTAAAAACTTGCTAATATACATGGATTAGATCAGACTCTTAGTTCATAATACCATGAAAGATACAGAACACAGAAAAACTACACTAGTTCAGTTTTTGTGGTAAATAATACTTGGCACTCGGCAACACGAATCGAAAGTACAGAGAGTCAATGGATGAAATCAGCCTGATGTCCTCCTAGTTCCTTCCACAAGGACTCCTTTGATTCACTGTACACTTGATGGAAGACATCAAACGTGATAAACCCAGCTGCCAATCTCTAGTGCTTCTTTCCACATTGCTACATGAAAGCAAAACATTGACAGATCCATGCAGCATCCCTGATCATGGAGAGATTTTCTACAGAACATTAAGACTTCTCCATAAATACCAGAATATGGGTTGTACCACCCTGTGCTGAGAAGTACTGTATTCCCAGAGTATTCCAGTTGAAATTATTGTTGGCATGAAACAAAGTGGCAGTCCCTGCTTCTTATCTGTGCTCACTTAAATTGAGTACTTTGTATGTGTATCTCTAATGCAGTTGGGTAGTATATTCAGAAACAGTGATAGTGGATCAAGTACAAACATGCACTAAGTGATATTTCTAATGTAAAAACTAACACTGATTCAAATGTTTTTTATTCTCCCCTCCTGCTGGGTAGGAAAATGTTCTTCAGATTTACTCTGTTCCAGAATATTCTCTTCCAGCATCTCAGTACTTCACCCACAAGATTTCCTCTCTTCCTCCAAAGTCACAAGGACATATTACAAATGTGATTACCTGCAGTCTTTAATTGTTTGTAACCCTAAATGTCTGACTGCAAGATACTAACAAACTTACTCCTAATTCTTATCATTGGACAATGCACATCTAATGGTAAAATAGCAATTACTCTTTTTTGACAGCAGTTGTCCTGACTTCCTTCCTCCTGCTAAATTAGGAGTCCTTCGATCATTTGTTAATATATGCAGAGATTTCCTTTTGATAAAACCTATTTTGATATTATACTCTGTCAATTGACATGCCTCTGAATTGTGAAAGGAAACCATAAAGGCTTTGAGATTAGATGGATAGATAGCTGAGAATTTTATCAGTTAATGTTTGTGAAGAATCTAGAGATTTCAGAATAAAGGAAGCATGAGAAATGCAGGAATCTTGTTATGGTTCAATGCATGAAAGTGAAAAGAAGAGAGGGCAGGAAAAATCAAGTCAGATAGTATGGTAGACCTCAGAAAATTGATCGCTTTAATCCACGGCTTTCCTGTTCTCAACCATCTCAATTGGCACTTGCAGAACTAGACTTCATTTGTTTCCTCTGAGATTCTCCTTTAAAAAAGGAATCTGAATGGAGCTAGGGATTTCTATAGAGCACAGGTAATTAGTGCTGGAGGACTGATTATCTCTTTTACCACTCCTCACCATTTGACAGAATTCCACATAATAGCCCTTCCCTTGAACAAACCTGGTCTGAGGCAGCATCTCCTAAGAGGCTGATTCATGGTGTGAGGAGAAGAACTTCAGCTTTCCATCATCTACAGATACTGGGTCCTTTTTCTTCTTCACCTCTCATTAATGCTTATTGGAGAGAGGAAGAATGATACATTGAATTTAAATAGGAAATCCGTGTCCCCTATCATCTCTTGCTATTAGGAACTGTGGGACAACCAACTGCTCATCTTCTTTTCTCGTTCTAATTTTCTTTCTATGCTTGTCCTATTTTAATTAAAGTGAGATGAACGATCCACAAGAAAACAAGCTCAGGGAAGCTACGTGGAATATACATCTACATTTTAGTTTAATAAAAATTTAAAAGTTGTGGTATTAAATAAAATTAAACAATTTCCCCTAAACAGAGAGGGAATTAAAATAAAACCCAACAGCAACAACAAAACCAGAAAAGATCATGATCAATTAATGATGAATATTTCATTGCTTTTTGTTTGCCATCTATCAGTTTGTGCCCAAAGAGATCATTTGGAAGAGGGGGAGAACTGCTAGGGTTGGTTAGGGAAATACCAACAAAGCCCACAAAGCTAAGTGATACGAAAGAACAGCAGGCAATAGCAAAAGACCTTGAGGAGCATGAGACTAATTAGAGAAGTCGGCCATGCATTTTGTTATCACTCCATTACAATGAATGGAAATGAGGCCAGGGGTTGAACATCTCTGTTCAGGGACACCTTGGGAACAGGAGTGGGGAAAGCCTGATCTGCCCTTGTATTAGTTATTTAGGCTCATAGAACTTTAACTGATACAAAGCTTATTTCAAATTAAAAAAATAAAATAAAATAAAATATAGAAAACAAGCATCACTAAAGATTAGAACTTTCAGACTGGGGCTAGGTAAATAACATTCCCACAGACTTTTTAAAATCAATAGTCAATGAGCCAGGTAAGGTATCGAGGGACTCAAGACAAGGAGAAATAACCATTAAACTTCATGGATACTTGTTTAGAAGCAATTTTCCTGTGCCAATAGCTAGAAAAGGTACTTAAATGAGAGCCCACTTGTCAAATATTTGCACAGAATAAACCTCAGTTCAAAGCATTTGAATGTATGCCTTGCTTTAAATACAGTAATAATCCCACCTCTATTTGACCAAATACTTAAAGTCATGCTGTGCTAAACCATATCTCATCTGTCTCTTGAGATTCTACAGTAAAAATTGTTGTTTTGCATCTCAGCAGTGAACAGTGATTCCTATATACTGTTTGTTTGTAAAACATTTTGTCAAGCAAATGGATCTTGAGCAACTGCATGTTCTCATAAAGCAAAAACAAACAGAAAAAACCCCACCCTCTTTCTGAATGTGAATGACAGTAGACAAACAACAAACCAAAGCAAGCTAGACTGCGGACTCCTCTGGGAAAGACAAGCTTGTTTGCAACAGCATCAAAGGCAGTGGACGTTTCCTGAGCCTGTTGCTGTGCTCATGCTGCTAATAAACACTCTGACAGTGCAAAAGTAGATGCCCTGGATTCAAGAATCAGGCCCCCAAACAAGTGGCTGGTGAAAACGCCTAGCACTTTCGTTTCTAACCGTTTTTCAGAATGATTTTGCTGCTCCTGACTAAGCTTGTGATAGAGATATTTTTCCTTCTGTAGACAAAGACCCATTGTTTAATGCTTCTGAATGCTATGACAAGTAGAAGGGTGAAAGGCAACCTGCAAGTGACAGTAAATGCATTCTCTCTCTTTTTTAATATCCAGTGTGTATATCTGTAATGCACTGTTCAGCATGATTCTCCAAGGCTGCTTCAACAGACAGCTAGGAAAGTCAATCCACTGTCAAAGCAGTAGCAGCTTTTGCTCTTTACTCAAAAAAGTTTTGGTTTTACTGTTTCTACACTTCCTAAGGATACAGTGGCTTCAGCCAGTGGCACAGACTGACTTACATGGCCCTAATGAAAAAAATTATATATTTTTTCTGTCCAACCAACCCGAATAGAAAAATAAATAAATAAATAAATATATATATATGAATTCTCCTATCCAACCAACCTTGCTTTTGTTTGCTTCTGATTTCACTTTCCAGAGCTTGGCTTAACAAATCCACGTAGCCTTCATAACACAGCAGAGGAACATTTCCTGCCCAGTCAGCTGAGCTAGTTTCACATCTTACTTATTAAACTCATAATATTCTCTGTGCACAACCAAAACAGAAGGCAGATGTTTGATAAATATCTAGTCTGGGTGGGAAGAAAGAACATGATGTCAAAGGAAGCAAAGCAGAACCTTTTCATTTTTTTTTTTTCTATTAAAAAAAAAAAAGCATTGGTTTGGCATTTGCAGCTGAAATATAGATTGCATTATGCACAGGTGTGCCAGACTCCACAAGTTTGCAATTGGCTTTATTTTGGTTTTGGAAACATTTTGATACCAATACCCATCTCAGACTAGTAAGTTTGACAGCATCACTTAGCTAGATAAACTGCTGCTACCTTGCAGGTCACTAGATGCTGATGAGGAATATTTAAAAAATTCTTAATGCAGCCATTGAAGCTGCAGACCTTGCTGCAGTTAATGAGTAAGGGAACACTTGCTGCTCCCTGACATTCCTTTCAATTCTGCTCACATCACATAATCTCAGACAGCACAAATTACCATCAGTGAGATACCAGGAACACCTCAAAAACCACTATGGAGTTCAGAATGAGAGGTGGAGGCTGAACAGCAACTCCACGCGATCCCTCCAGGATGTAGCTTTAATTAACAAGTTAATATCTAAAGAATGTCAGGTTGGTTATTTGAAGGAAAAACGTCCAACTGGGATCCTAGAAACAAAACCCATTTTGAATTGTATTCCTTTTTACACAGCCCGGGTGCAGCAGAAACAATAAGTGGCCAGAAGGGAAAAATATTCCTGAGATAAAAAGAAGCTGGCTGCTCTCTGTTGATCCTTTGGCACCATGCCTATCAGTATTTGAGAAGAACAAAGCTGGGAAGAGAGATTCAGCACTGATAAGATGTAGTCACTCTCTCTGAAGTACTTGCACCCAAGAGCCCAGTAGAAAATCATCACTTACACACAACCCTTCAGCCTGAGAGGGAGACGGAGCCAGACAGGGAATGAGAGGCCGAGCCCGTGACAGTTGAATAAAATCAGTTTGTCTGGTTAGGAGGGGAACTGGAAAAACAGAAAAATATTAAGATATATCTTTTGTTACAGATTTTGAGGAGTGGGTAACAGAGCAACGCAGAAGAGGCAACAACTCTTCTGCATCCTAGAGACCCACCTGGAAACTCACAATGGGAATTCTCAGGTTTGCCCACTCTAAGATGTTCCCAATGAATGTCTTAGAGCCAAAAAAACTCTTTTCAGGAAGTTTCTCTTCTCCATTTCTTCATGCCTGCACATATTAAAACATCCCAAATAAGAAATATTTAAAGTGCTGAAAAACTGGAAAGCATACAAAGAAGAGCAAGAAGAAATGAATTATGAGTGTTGGAGGGACTCACTCGCAAGGAAAGATTAGAAGAACTAAATATGTCTAGCTTGGCAGAGAGATGACTAAGCAGGGGGGAAGTGATAAATGTCTACAAATATTTGAAGGGCGTATACACTGAGGAGGCAGAGAGATTTTGCAGTGTGAGCCATACCAGGTGGTGGGATTAGGAGCAAAGGGATGGAATCAGAAAAGGAAAAAAAATCTCAAAGCAAAAATTCAACTGAAGACTAGATGAACAAAAGTCCCCATGAAAGTTATATATATCCACATCCCCCATGCTGTGGATATGAAATTTTCTCAGAGGTAGAAAACTCAGTATATAAGACATATGGGAGGGCTGAGTGCTTTGATGCACGCAGAACTGAGGAAAAGAGTTGAGCCTGGATACTGGAAGACCAATGGGAGCCTCAGCAGAGAGCAGGTGTCCCATAAACACTGCCAATTAGAGAGATTCAGACAGGAAGCAAGGTAGTGGTTGCATCCAATTGAAATCTCAAGGGAAAGGTAGGTTTGGAGTAATTTAATGAACCTGAACTTGGTAGAGCTACAGGACTTTATCTGACCAGATATATTCCAGCCAGGTGGTTCCTGGGAAGCAGAAAGTTTTGGGTCTGGGAAACATTCAAAAAGACGGTTGTGGAAAGTCTGAAAGATCAAGACAGAACACAAAAACATCTAAAAACTTATCAGACTAAGAAGCTTAATTAAGGTGAAAGGAAACAGAAAGGGGAGAATGTGGTTCTTCCCTCACTTAGTTTCTGATGCAGAGCACAGCAGTGCTCCTTGAAAAGTCATGGGCTGAACACAGCCAACTCCTCATTAAGGGTAAGAAAAAAACACCACACACTTCCCACTTCCACTTTTAGCTATGGAGGATCCCAGCCACTGGCTCAGACATTCCCCTAGTACAGCACTTCAAGCCCACTCCTACTCCACATCACAACATCCATCCATGAGCAACTGGGAAGGAGAGGCAATCCAGAGGCCACCTCCCAGAGCATGTCATTGAATTTCATATGCTAGACCTAAGTCAGCTTTACTCTAGCCAGGACTTGGACCTTAATTGCTTTCGAGACTTGGATGAACAGCTACTCCTCTTGTGAATACCTGAGGTGCAGACTTGTATTTTTGTTTTAGAACCGTGTCACTCAGATCCTGCCTACAGCAGTCGACTGTTGTGCTTGAGAAGGTGATATGTGCAATACAATAAAATACTTCAGCTCCCTCCTGAAGAGATGCATCTCCAGTGTTAAACCTCTCCTTGTACAGCCTTGTGTGAATGAGGCAAAAGGAATTCCCACAAGTCTGGATACAGTGAACACACCAAAGTCTCTCTTTAAACTGGATTTGATTCAAAATTTGGTGGGAAGCCACAGTTCCAGTTTGGGCTTTTTTTAGGGTGTTCCATGTACCTTACAGAAGATTGAAATGATAAAGTCCCATGCTTTTGGCAGGGAACTCTCTGCAAACTGTGTGATACTCATCTGTTTGGCAAGTAAAGCTAATTCTATTAGTGCTGTGCTTTTGTAGCAGAAACCAAGAAGAAAAGGTACTTGACCAAAGCAATGTTTCATGCTGTTGATTGTATCTAACAAGCCACTCAATTAGGGGTACAAATGGGTCAGCTGGAGGTCACAGCAGTTTGTGCAGTGGATCAGCCCAAGTGCAAAACAGTACCATAAAGGAAAAAGAAACTTCCCTCCATCTCTGCAGAAAATTAGCACGTTGTGGAGCCTGGCCCTTCAGTCTTGGAACAGCAGCACTAAGAGCCTCAGCACAGGAACCATCCCCACTTCAGCTGGGGAAAGTACAGACAAGTTGAAGGTGGCAGAGGCAGAGAGAAGGCTTTCCAGAACTCCAGAAACTGCAATCCAAACCCAAAGCCAGCCGTTGTTTCCAGCAAACAAAAACATCTACATAAAAGAAGCTCTTAATGTAATTCCCCCCAGAAATTACACTGGAAAGCCATCACAAGGTCATCCCACCACAGCAGAGTTGGCTGCCCAACAAATAGATTCTTATCATCTGCGAGAATCAGTTCTCGGAGCTCCTTGGTTGTGAGCCAGCTCTAGGACAGAGCAGCTGCGATGGCCTTTACGTGTGGAAAGAAGCATGAGACATCCCAATGCAAACACAGAGAAAGAGGTGATAACAGATATGCTCTTCTCTCTGCTCTCCCTAAAACACAACCCTCCCACTAATGGACAGAACGAGAGATCTCAGCAGAGCCATTACACAGCTCCTGCTCTCCTTAACGTGATGAAACAATGACATACCTCAGTCTGAGCGCAGCGCTGCCTGGACCCGACGGTGAGCCTGCTGCAGAGACAGCCTGGTTTTCAACTCCTCAGGAAAAGCAGCAGCTACTGTTCAAGAGTCAGCTGAGCCACTTTCCAGGCACAGTCTTGGCACTCGTGGCAGTGCAATTGTAATGGAAGACCCAGGCTCGTGATCACAAAAGAACAACAATTCCAGTGTCCCAGCATGGCTGTAGCAAGCATAGTGCTGTTGAAGCTCATTTTATTAATTAACCAGATGTTTAACTTTAGCATCCTGGCTAAAATCCAGTACAGAGAGTTACATTTCCTTTCCCTACCTCTCCTTAACCCAACTGCCTCAGCCAGAGCAACTTTCCCCTTGCCCTGCTCCTCATGCGGTTACCGCAGAGCAGGTGCAGGGCATCACCCCAGAACGAGCTGCAGGTGAGAAACCACTCCTCAGCCTGCCTGACCCAAACTCGTGCAGGCCCTACTGTGTAAGCATAAGGCACAATCATCTCTGCTCTCCACATGGAATCACTTTATGGAATTTATTATTATTATTTGGAGCTCAAATTGAAACCCTCTGGCCACATACAAGCACTAAGCCTGCTTAGGGAATGCAGGAAGCAGCTAAAGTGGTGAAGAGGGAAAGATTTATGACAGACAGAAAAGAAATTTTCTTTTCTTGCAAGAAGCTTCACATTCCTAATCTATTTCTGCTGTTCTTGCTACTCTCTACCAAACTTCTGACAGGTCTTATAGACTAACACTTACCATGCTGCAAGCTGTTCCTCTAAATCCTATTTTATCATACTTTATAACCACCTGGCTAGATTCCCTGGGTGGTATTTCTCACTCCATCTTGTAGTCCCTAACAGTATCTGTATTGCCAACACCATAACCTCTGCGTTCATTACCCCTTTCTTCCCTCCAGCAGCATTTCAGCTCTTTTTAACCCTGGGCTTCCCTTATCTCTTCCTGGGGAGCTCCCACCCATCTGACACACATTCAAATCATCGCATTAGTAAGACAGATGGGCAACAGTTTTCACCTGTCTGCTAAGCAGGGCTGAAACCTCACCCCCCTCCCTTTGCTTCAACAAAAACTACTTCTGTAAGATCTTTGGAAACGTATTTCTTCCCTTAATAAAATGATATTAGGTGAGGATTTAAAGGGAGACCTGTGAAAGGAGAATAATAGCAGTAACAATGAGGAGTCTCTCTGAAATTGCCTTTCTGAAAGCTCCAAATGGTTTTCTAACAGCACAAAAGTGCTTCCTGATTATTCCTGAGCTAAGGCTCAGGAAAGTCCTATGGGTGGACAGGAGAGTGGACAGCATGGAGGTCACCAACTGAACACGAGCATTTCTAAAGGACCAGGGGGAGGATTTATAAAAGCCTTCAGGAAGGAGGCAGGGGGAAGCTGTGGTAGAAATGCTCACCACCCTCCCAGTGATGCTGGAGCAGCCCAAGGGGACCTCAGGGCTCCAATTTTTCCCCATGCTGAAAACTTTCATATATTCCCCATAGTGGCTGGGAGGCAGACTCTTAGTCTGTAAGTCCCTGTAGGCCTCCCTTAAGATCTTCATCAAGATTTTGTAGCAAAAGTTTCAATCAGGACTTTGCAATTTCCCTCCCTACCTTCTGACACGTCTTCCTACCTTGCAGAGACTTGTCCCTTCAGATCTTCCTCTGGTTAAACACACGGGGCTCACCCCCAAACCTCAAGAGGGCACGTGGGCAAGCCCTGGGCAGATGCCAGCAGTGCCGCTCGTCCCCATCCCTAGAGCCAGCGGTGCTCGCTTGCAGGAAGGAGCGCTGCTAACACGAACCTCATGTTGTGTTCCCATGGCAACCCAATGTCACGTTCATCATCGTCTCATGTCTGGCAAAAAAGATCCAGGTCCGATGAAGAGAAATCCAGGAGCACCAATGGGCTTTGCTGGGGCCTGGAGGTTTTTAACAGCATTGCTTGTACCGTTCAGCCCGGGGCTGCTGGGGAAGGCGGCACCCAACTCAGTGATGGCACAGAGGTTTGAGCAGGAGGCTGTCTGGGATTAAAATGCATCCAGGCAGATACATACAGTTCATGTCTCATCTGCTTTGTCTCACTTTGAAGCTGGTGACACATGATCAAATTACCACAGCTATAGAAGTTACTAAATGTTAGCAGAAGAGGTTTCAGCATCACCTACCCTATCTCACGTGTGACATGACCTGGGGATAACAGTTGCTATCACTTAGCTTGGCTCAGTGGCACACAATGACTTATTAAACCACATTAATGTAATAATATGGCTGAACTCAGAGTTGCCCTGCTCGAGGCAGGAGGGAACTTTGTGTGCGTCAATTCCCTCCCAGGCTCAGGGAGCTGCCACAGCCTCATTGTCCCATGCTGTTCTCTGCTGACATCTGTGTCCCAGAAACCAGACCCAGCTGGGGCTCCGACACTTCCACTGGCAGGAATCCATATGAGTTTCTCCACTGTGATGACACAGCAGCAATTAAAGCATTTCCATGCAGATCTGTACATAGGGGAACTCACCTTCCAGGTCTGAGACAAACGTGCTACAAAAGGCAGTCTGGAGATGCATCACTGGCCACTTTTGGAGCTCTCTGATGCGTTCTTGCTGGAGGCATTAAAAGATCTAAGGCTGGAGGATTCATTTCAATCTCTTTAAAATCAGTTCCCCTGATGTGTTGTTTTTACTATGGAAAAAAAATAAATAAATAAAAGTAAGAGGAACTTTCAGCATGAGAAACAGAAAGGGGAGATTTTTAAAATAATGCTTAGGAGAAAATCACCTGCTTGGAAAGGAAGATCATGCCTGTGCTTGAGAAGAAAAGGAGAAGTGTGAGGGGAATGGCAGCATTATGCAGAGTCCCTTGATAAGGCAGAGATAAGCAATTTTTGCACATCACACTGTTTACATCCCCACACTGAAGCATGATTCCAACATGGTGCAAAACTTAGGTGAGCTGGTATCATGATGTTGACTTATAAGTCAATACACATCAAAAATAAGTATTTCTTGACAGATAAAAGCCACTTGGAGGTGGGAGATGTCTAAAGAGCCCCCAGACGCAAAATATTGCTGAAGTTGCTATTAATCCTCGATTTTAATTCTCAAATTTATTTGATATGATTTGGTTTTCCCTCCCTGAGCAGTTTAGCTGGCCCAGCAGTGCGGTGTTCAAGTCAGATTTATACCTGTAACTGGGGCAAGCACTTCAGCTAAGAGGTTGCTCTTATCTAGAGCAATCTCTCCCTCCTTAAAGACCGGACAGAAATCTCATGCAGGCAGTCTTTCATGAGAGAGATAAAGAGAAACTGCTTATATGCACTTACACATGCTTTTATGGAAGAAGAAGCTAGGGTTTAAGGACAACAAAGGTCAAGGTAGGTGGTTCCATGGATGTAATGAAACTCCTGGCCTCCACATGACAGCCTACAGGAAAGTGCTTGATATTGTCCGACAGACTAAGCCCTGGACTTTCATCCAGGGGATGAGTTGCCTCCTAGGTCTCCAACTGATTTTTAGTATCACCTGGCTCAAGTCTCTCAGCCATTTTACACCTTTGCTCATCTTTTGGGAAACTCTCTGCAACCAAGAGATGATCACTCCAGGTATTTCCATTGCCCACACCACAGCTCTGAGCAGAGGAGAGAGAAAAGAGTTTCAAAGCTTACTGTTTCCTTTCTGGATTAACCCAAGCTAGTAATCAGCCATGACATACAGATGAAAATACCTGAGGGGCCACTGGGGTTCAGCTGGGTGTCCTGTTATTCCACTAACAGGCTGGGAAACCAAAAAACAAAACAAAACAAAACAAAACAAACAAACAAAAAAAAACAACGACCCTCAATGTTAAGTGATACACAGGAGTCCATTAGCCTGCAAGGGCCTGAGATGACAAGTAAAATAGTTCTGGCCAGCCTGAATTAAACACAGCAGTGTGTTCATTCCTGCCTTGCTGAGGGGCATTTCTGCAGAGGAGATGAGCTGTTCTGCCAAGGACAGTACCTGTGCCCCATCTTTTCCCCTCTGGGGCAGCCAAATGGGGGTGAGAGCAGCTAACAAGGGAGGTGCACTGCCTGTCTGCTTGCTCCCCTGACTGGCTGCTGGGGAGCCGGACCATGCCAGACAGGTTTTTGCAAGCGTGTGAAAATTAACAAATCTCACTTGGAGCAGGAAAGGGCGGATAATTGAGAGAACAGAGAGAATTAAAACTAAAAAAAAAAAAAAAAAAAAAAAAAAAAAAAAAAAAAAAAAAAAAAAGAAAGAAAAAGAAAGAACAGGGAGAGCCAAAAGGAAACACTTCAAAGGCCCATAGCCTGCAGCCCTCATTAATGACAACAACAAAAAAAGAAGACGGCAACCTTACATTTTAATCAAAAGCAATTATTTTTTCAAAAAGGTACTACGGATCTGCAGTGCAGAAGCAGGCCTGGCTGCAGCCCCCTACCCACCGAGGTGCCAGCACGGCCGGCTGGCAGGCAGAAGTGGGGTATCCTTGGTCCTCCACTTCCTGCACTGCCCAGGAACAGCAGCAGAAGGAAAGCAGGAGTGAACGGGTGTTTTGGGAGAAATGCCTCTGGGGAAGAAGATTGAAAGCTACAGGAAACCAAAGGCATAAGAAACATGACTGAAATCTAAATCCCAGCTTCCTCTGGCTGGTATCTGTAGGAACGCTGCATGTAGGATGTTAACTAGAAACACAAAGCCAGCTCAATCAGCGGGAGGAGGCAGCACAGAGGCAGTCACAGGGCACTGGGGCAGGCACGAGAGGGGCACCTACCTGGACAGATTCAAGTGGAGGAGTCCAGATTGCAGATATGCAGAGTGACTCGGATATACACATATATATGTGCAGATGTGTGGGACAGCAAGGCTAGAGGCTAAGTGTGACCTCCTCAAAAGCCTAAGGAAGATGCTTGTCTCTGATCTGTCCCCTCTGTTCAGTGAAGAAATCCTTGTCTCCACAACTGAGGCCAGACAAATGCTCCCTTGAAGCCAACAGGACCAGGGGTCTTCACGAGAAAACTGCATGGAGACTAAAGCAAGGCTTTTGCTATGATATGTGATATGTGTTGGGCTGTTTGTTCCCCAGGGCATCTTTGTGAAGGAAGGGGTGAAAAAAGGGAAAAGGGAGAGGAGTTTGAGCAGCACAAAACCTGAGTGAGGAAGATCAGAAAAGCGCTCGGTGTGTCAGAGCCCTCAGAATGAAGAACCTGTCCCCAGGAAATGCCATGTAATTGTTTCAATTAGTATAAGAGAAGAGACAGTGAAAAAAAAGGAACAGGGTTTACAAAGGCAAAGCTTCAATTAAAATAAAAAACAACAGAGAAAGATAGGAGAATTATTTATGAAACGCTGACTTATTTACATAAAAGGAAGAAAAAATGTGTGTGTTTAGTTGCAGTCAGAAGCTGAATTTTTGCATGGGCTTTTCAAGGCAGTGCCACATGCAGCAATAGCCTGTGACTCTGCAAAATTTCCATAATGGCACACCAAAAAATGAAGACCAGAAACAGTTGCATCTGGATTCAATCTCTCAAAATATTAAGGCCCGTGTTTTGGGAGCAAGACAGTGAGGAGTCATCATATTTGGGTGGAAGAGTCATAACCTGGAGGAAAAAAATAGGCAGCTCTTCAAAAAAAAAAAAAAAAAAAAAAAAAAAAGTACATTCCTGGGGGTGGTAAGACACAGAAAACAGCTTGCAAAAGGAGAAATCCAATTTTGAATACACATTAGAAACTGTTAGGCTATTTTACTTAAAAACATCCAAGACAGTATGCCACTCAAAAACCCTAAGGTGGAACAACAGGGAGGATTTCACATGTATTGTCTACCCAGACTGTTCAGGATTTTCAGAGGCATGTAGTGATTTTTGATAACACCTGCAGCATTACTACAGCGTGGGCACTTTCCATAAACAAAACTCTTGGATTGTTGCAATTGCAGGTAGTTAGGAAAAATCAGCTCTGTGGAAATATCCCTTCTTGCTCCAAAACTTTAGGTCTCGCAGAGAAGAAAGGACCAGACTAAAGCTGCATGAAATCAGAGGAAAGTGAGCACCATATTCTCCCAGATTAATACTGATGGAAGCAGAACTTCTAGCTTCAATAGAATACTCTCTTGCACCTCCAAATCCCATTTTTGCTAACTGCCTTAGAATCCTTGATCCCTGCCAGCACTGGGGCTGATAATCCTAATAGTACTTTGTGTGCCCAGGCACACACACAGTAGTGTATTCTCAGTTGTTAGCTGTTGAAAGTATCTAGGAGTTTGGCAAAATGTGTTGGCAGAAGAGCCACATGGGATTTGCTCTGTGAGGTCAATCTTGTTTCATTTAACTCATAATCTTTCAATGGTGACAACACTTGATGAAAGAATACTGTGCCTGAAAACCCTGCTTTCTAGTTTTAACAACCAGCCTCTTGTTGCAAACTTGGCTTCTCCGGCATCCTCGGACTACCAGGGCTACAACACCACTACACCAAGGCTTGATGCTTCCAACAAGGCGCCACGGTGGCTGTGCAGTGCTGAAAATGGCAACGATCGCTTTCTGGATCCTCATAAGCATTTACCCAAGGCGTGCCTCTGACCTGTTTAAGGTTTGCTCACAGGTGGCTACACTGGGAAGAATTCCGTGACCTTCAGGTTATTAATACATCCAAAGCCTATTTCTGGAGAGTGGGCAGGGGACACTTCAACATTTATGCCCTGCAATCACTCTCCCACCCAAGAGAAAAGACTTTGTTGGTTGGCACCTCTTCCAATTACCAGGGCACGAGAGATGTCATTTCCAGCAGGGCCAGACAGCAGCGAGTGTCCCGGTGTGCCACTGTCTCCGTCTCGGTCTCTCTGTGATGCTCAGCCTGCCGAGCACTTCCCATCAGTGGTTTGGAGTTGCCAAGCAACATTTGTCGTGTCCCTCGGTAGGCCACCGCTTACCACGCTGTGGCAGCTCCGACTTTGAAGACAAGGGTTTGTTGTGAAGAGCGAAATAACTTCCCCACTCTCTTTATCTCTCCTCCCTTCCTACTTGATGAGGTGAAAAATGAATCATTCTGAATATGACAGATCAAATCCTGCCTTCGGTTGCTCTGGGGTAAATCTTGTTCAAAATTGTCTTTGGGGAATAAATTCACTGCTAGATGCCAAGGACTGGAGCTGCACATCCAGCACACACGTCCAGAATACAGCGAACGTTCCCGCATATGCACATTAGAGAAAGCAGCTAGAACTGGTCAAATCATAGACAAAATTATTGGCAAATAATTTATTCAGCTATAGTCACGAAATAATTACTCTTATCCATTATTCTTAAACATGACTCAAACAATTCCTGGAAATAACACAGCTAAAGCCTCTTTCTCCGAGCTGCAAACCCTAAGATTTAAATTCTTATTTAATTCCACAGCTCTTTCCCCCTTGTTATTATGTTCAACAGTGTGCTGCTGCTGTTCGTGTGCCAATGATACAAGGTTATAAGGCTTAGACAGTTCAAAATGTTCTCTCCGCATCAGTAAAGCTAAAAAGTACAAAGCAGCTCTTACAACCGGGAGCGGGCAGGCCATCTGGCACAGTGGCTTCACTGTGCACTCCCTGCTCCAGGGCTCTTGGCATCTACCTGCACGCCAGCCGCCAGTGAGAGTGCATGCTCTGAACCCAGCTCCTTCTGGGGTGGTGGCCCCCGAATCGACAGAATTTGGTGGATTTGGCTCTGGAGGAGTGAGGCTTGAAGAGTAAAGGATGGGGTTACAGGATGCTCTGGAGCAGACCCCAGTGTGCGAGAGGTGGGAGCTGAGGCTGGCGTGTGCTGAGGTGTGCTGACACAAATAGAGGTGTGTGAACGGGGAACTGAGTTTCAAAAAAACCCTTTTCGATTTTGTGAAGAAAAGGAATGGATTCTCCACAGCACCGCCCCGGTTGTTTAAGCAAAACAGCATCCTACGAGAGTTACTGTGGGATATGTCCTTAGAGCTAGGTGTCCTGCCTTGTTTATCTTTGCCCAGATGCTAATGAGGAAAACAGTATCTCAGCAAAGGATCCTTTCCATGTAACTTAGGCAATTATCTTAGAAGGGCACAGAGACATTTACTCTCTACATTTGCTCTCTGTATGGAGTAATATGGACTAGATACTTAACTTCTAGAAGACTGAAGGTAGGGGTGATAAACCCCAGCCTTCATGAGCTATTTCTCAGCTAGTGTGCATCTCTCTTACATGGATTTCATACAAACTATATTTCCTTAGTTTTTTATGAAAATGTTATGGGAGACCTTATTGAAAGCTTTCCTGAAGCAAAGGCATATGTTACTTCTGCCTTATCCTCTAAGCCAATTAGCCAATAAAGGAAGAAAATTAGATCAGCTTGACAAATCCATGTTGATTGTCTTTTGCCACCTTCTTATCCTATAGCTGCTAATTAATTGATTGTTTCATAATTTGTTGAGGTTTCTCCACAGGCACTCAGCTTAGCTGGCTGATCTAAATTTTCCTGTCTCTTTCTTTTCCCATCTTGACAAATGAATGCCCTCTTTGCCCTTCTCCAGTCTGCAGAAGCCTCCCAGTACAAAAGAAGCTCTTGAAACCTATTCCTAACTGCTCGAAGACTGCTTTCCTTGGGCAACCTGAAGGGGATTTCCCTCGGGTCCAACAGTCTGAATTCACTGACTCGATATAAAGATTATTTAATTTGCACCCCTTTGTTCCAGCCTATTCTCACCCCTGTGTCAGTAAGACTTCTGCTATGTTATCTAGTCACAACTGTTTTGGTGATGAGCAGAATTAAAAAGGCAATGACTATTCCAACCCTCTGCATGTGCTCTCCTTCTGTGGTACATAATGCATGCTTTTATTCCTTCTAGCATATTTATAGGATTTCTTTTTCTTCCCTCGTGTGGCCCTAAGCACCTCTAACACATTCTGTGCCAGGACCTTGCTGATTTCGTCTACACAAGCTTTGGTGTCATTCTGTTCTTGTTTCTAGTCATATGCTGCTGCTTTAACTTTTTAAACAATTCTTTTCTAATTTTTAAGGCATTAATGAATTCCTCACACACCTTTAGTGTTTCACTTTTCTTCTGTTCTTCTACTTGCCTTAGGAGATCTTGTCATTGTACCTCTGCCCCAATCTCTAAGTCAGTGCTTGCTGGCCTGTATTCCCCTTTCCTTGACCCAACCTGCCAATTCCCTGATGTTTCACAGCCAATTAATCCTTCTGCTCTTCCTACTTTCCCTTTTCCATGTGTATGGGAAGCTGATTAAGTCTTAGCTTGGTGTACGTACTGAGACTTCACATTCTCCCTGTTTGCCCCTTACACTTCTAGTACTTGGGGCCATTTCAGATGTTACCTGGCTGCTCCGTTATTCTCCCAGGCCTCTCTTTTTCACCTCTATTAAATTTCCCATATTCTGAGCTCCCTCACTAGCACTCTGCCTGGTACTTGGAAGACCGCTGTGTTGTCAAAAAATCCAAAGGCTTTTTGTCAACACAGTCCGTGCTTTCACCTTGAGGAGTTTCCTGGTCCACCTGTGCCCCCTTCCACAGAGACCAAAGGAAACCGAACTGATCATGGCAATGGGCAGCACTTCTCTCTTTCAGTGACTGCAGGTATGTGATGGAAGCAGGAGTTAATCCCTCCTATCTGCCTTTTTTAAGGGTCTCCAATTGTGTTGCAAATACTGGTGCTTTAAGCCCGTTGTGACTCCTTTCCCACAAACAAATATCAATACCTTCATAGATGTGGGAGCAAGCACAGAAAAGCTAAATAACTTTATATGAAAATGCTGTAGCACAGCCGGGAAACCTTTGCAGATCTGTGCATGAGCATACACTCAAACATGGAAAGCATGCACTGCCAGACCATACACTGGAAACCATCCAAGCAAAGCCTTTGGTCAGGCATTTAGGAGCAAGGGTGGCAAGAAACGAGGCTCTGAAATTACATCAGCTGGTAAGGAGCCAGCCATCAGTGCCCAGAGCTCAGTTAGCCAAAGGTAATGGTTGTTTATCAGGCCTGGAGCTATTGCCAGGGTATCCAATGGATGATTGTTTTTAGTGATAGATTTGCCTTTCCCTGTTGCTCATCCCTGAATGAGCTACAAGCTGCTTAATCGAAGGCTTAAAACCATGATGCCAAAATAGCCGCCTCACCATCTTGCTGGAGACCTTGCTAGACAGATAGCAGGGAACTTCTTTCTGCTTTCTCTTTTCTCTCTCACTCCTGTTCATCTCCTTCTTTTCCCTCCCTTCCACTTTTAAAAAAATGCAATAAAAGAAGCAAAGAAAAGGTGAGAAAAGTAGCCACAAAGTGCTGCATCGACAATAAAATGCCATGGATCCTCCTGAATCTGTCTGAGGATGTGAGTCCCTGGAGAGGAAACCTAAGGCCAGAAATGATACAGGCTTAACCATCATGAAAAGCACTCACAAAATACAGCACTGAACACACAATGCAGCGCTGAGGATACAGACTTGGCTGCTGTTTATGGAGTGGGGAATACAGTGGCAGATTTATTCTACAGTAGAGAGGGTTGTTTCTTGGTACTGTTAATACTGACACATTATCTGGGGACGGAAGAGGATACACAAATAGGAACAATTCTCCCATTTCTCTGCCTGTCTCTCCCGCAAATGCCACTACTCCCATTCCTCTCTGTTCCCTTCATCCCTCTCCCTGCACTGAGTCCCCTCTTTCCTCTCCTCCAGTTTATTTCTTCTCCCTTCTTTAGTCTTCTCACTCATCTTTTCCTGATGCAAGTACACATGCCAAGTTTTTAGTATGCCAGGCTTCTGCATGTTATCTCCAGGTGGAGACTTGTGGCCAGCCCTCTGGAAAACCATACAAAGTTTACCAACATGGGGATAAATCCTGCTCTCTCCAAAACAGGTGTGTAAGTTTCCACATCATGAGGACAAGAACATGGGACAGGAGAGGCAGAAAACAACCTGCGAGGAGAGACTTCTAAAATTACCCAGCACCGTTGGAAGAGGAAGAGCCTAATGAACTATCACCATACATCATTAAAGTGGAAAGTAGTGATGGCAGCTACCACCACACTCCTGCACAGAATAACATCCACTGGCAACAGTCAAAATCACTACAGTGCAAACGTGGGTAGCTCTACATCTCTATTTCTTGCCCCCCACCCTGGTACACATCCACTGTCATGCAAACCTTGCTGCATTCGCTATGGGGAATCAAAGCCTTGTTCGTGTTTCACATCGGTAACTGGGGCTGGGAGCCAAGGCTAAGTAACTCGGTCAAAAGCACACAGATTGGTGGCAGAGCAAGAAATACAGTCTGAGTGCCCTGCATTGGTTGCCAAACAGTTGCCCACTCGTGCTTTCTGTCTCCGGGTGATGAACAGGGCAGTGGATCTCGTCCAAGGACAGATAAGAGAGGAGATAGCGCTACCACCTGTGCCTCTGCTTTTTGGCAGGAGGAGAAAATCTTTGAGGAGAGGGGCTGCTGTCTTTTCCCCTCCTTAATCTGCTCCCTGCTCACTTCAAAAACAACCCAGTGTGCAGTTGTTTATTATCGCTGTTATTTTCCAGAGTGCTGTAAAACCGGGGGATAGAGCACTCTGACAGCCTCATAACAAACAGCAGATAAAGCTAATTAGATTTTGCTCTTCCTCTAGTTTGCTGACTTGATTCTTTTTCTTTTTATTGTTTAATTATTTATTTTTAACCCAGGGGTTTACACACACGCGTGTATTTCACCAGGCAGACTTCGCATCACCTCGGATGGGAAGCAGCTCTTGTGGCCAGGCGGACCTGAGAGCCAGTGAGAGGCTGAGACAGAGCAAGCAGTGTGAGCGCGGCTCGGCGCCGCATCTTCTACCCATGTCATGTAAACCACAGGGAGGGGAGGAAGGAGAGCAGAGCTATTCACGGCCGCAAAGAGAGTCAGCGAGACAAAAGGAATCAGTAAAAAAAAAAAAAAAAAAAAAAAAAAAAAAAAAAAAAA
>CM021774.1:14297487-14331364 GCA_011076525.1 Nettapus auritus
AAAAAAAAAAAAAAAAAAAAAAAAAAAAAAAAAAGTTAATGTGTCTGGCAGGAGCCCAGAACCGCTTTAGCAGCGTGGGCTACCCGAGTGCCTCCAGGACACCATCTCCTCTGGCCATTGTGGAAATATTTGGCTTGTGTCTCAACCTGACAGCCTGGCCGACTCTTGAGGAATGACAACGGTGGGCAGCAGGGAGACGTCCCTCTCCTCCCTCCCTTTCTCCATCAGCTGTTTCCAAATTCTTCGGGATTAGCTCGAGATGGCAAGAAAAGGCAGTGGCCTCCCTGCTCAGCACTCAGCAGGCTGAAGTGAGGTGACATGCCTCGGCGCAGGGCACAACGGCTCCATTCACTGGGGAAATACCGAACCAGAATTACAAGTGTGCAAGAATAAACAAGGCTGGAGTTAATCTGAAGTTGTTTTACACTCTGTTTTATTAAAGTCAATGCACTTCCGTTCCTCTGTGCAGAGCCTAGTTCTGCTTAATTACCATGACTCAGGGAGAATTTTAATAACGGGGGAGAGAGCAGTGCACAGTGGAGGCCCTCTCCTGACCTCTAGAGGTCTGTCAAAAGAAGAAGAGCATCTGCTCCCCATAGGAGCTCTTGGAAGAATGAGGCAGCCCACAAAACTGCTTCTTCTGGAGGTACCCAGGTGCCGTTCCCTACTGGTTGGTCAGCCAGGCCTCCCTCTGCATTTCCTCTGCTCCTACCTTCTCAGCTGAAGGCTGGGTACCCTTGGGTTGGGGGTTCACTTGCCCATCACCACCCCATGTGGACAGGTTGTTTGGCACAGAAGTTGTCAGGGAGAAGACTTGGCTGGATATTTCATATCACACAGCAGCATCTGTGCAGGAGTGGTGGCTCTGCCTAGGCTTTGCTCCACTGCTGCACTCAGATCCCGAATGCTGACAGCACACCAAGGGCCTTTGCCATCTCTCCTTCTTGCTCCTGCAGCTCCGAGCACATAGATCTGCGTAACAGCACTATCCATTTGGCTCCAAACATGCATGGAAGTGACATCTCCCCTTTCATTATATTTGGACAACTCTGCCACCGTCTGTATATTGAATGAATCATGACTATGGCAGGGTTTGCCCACTGAACAGAATTCTCCCTAGCGTAACAAGTTCAGAAGGAAACAGCTAGAAGGCTGAGGCTGGCCTGTAGTATTTATACCTAAAATACTGGTGCCTCATTAAGAAATATGCTGCTTTAAGAAGACTTATTTTCCTTTCCAACAAGTTTGGAGGGTGTCGATATAGAACACAAAGTGAAGAGTGGCTCTGGATGCACACATGCACATCTATAGACATAGTAGTAGATTTTTGCCCTCTGTCCCAGGGTAATGCTGAATGCTGGAGATCTTACACCACGGCCTGCAGACTGGATCCAGCACAGTGTGAGTGTTTTGTTATGCATATGAATCTCAGATTTTGAAGTCACCTATGCACATATAGCATTTTTCAATAATAAGTTTTTAAGTAATGTTATACGAACTATTATAATGGGAGCACCTCTTTGATGCCCATTCCTGTGAGCCATCCTTTTATGAAAATTCAGTATTGTATGCAACAAGCTGCACAATAAAGCAAGCAGAACATGATGTCTGAACAGAGAACACACACCGTACCTAATGAATTAGCTCAGTCTAAGAAGCTCAGCTTCTGAGGACCCAAGCTGACTGTCTTTTGAGCGATGTCATAGAGAGCGAGAGACAGAGAGAACTGTGATATGGCGGTGAAGACTTTCAAACACCTGGATACTGAAACCCCAGCAGGATAGGAAGAAGCAGTTTCTCCAAAGAGCAGTCTCCTGATGGAAGTGTATGTCTACATAGTCTGGGGAAAGGTGTTCACAAAAGCATTTGAAAATTTTAAAAAAAAAAAAAAAAAACAGTCTGCTCCAGTAATTCAATTCTCTCCACAAACACCATAAAGAGGAGAGGATGTCATAATGCTTTTAATCACACATCAAAAACAGCGATCACCAGCAATGTAGGCCTTATAGTCTATAATGCTACAGCACACTATACGTTCATCCTTCTTCTTGAGCCTCATAAAGGATGCAGTGACTGAGTTGGGAGCCTCTTGCACAGCACACTTGAACCATCAGTGTTCAAGGCAATTGTCCATCTGCATCAGCAGAGTGTAAGACACATGAGAAGTACAGGCAATATGAGGAGTGAAGTGCGCTTATAAAGCTTCGTGCTTTAGGGACCTCAGGCACATTTGGGTTCTTGGTCTGTGTTGAAGTTCATGAAGCCACATCTCCATTGCTTTGGACATCTGCATGAAGGCACAGTGAACTCTAATGATGGTGGATTAAGGCTTGCAAAGACATTTCTTTGTTATCTGTAATATAGACAGCACTGTAGACAGCACTTTATAGAATCAGGGGATGTTTTTGCAGACAATTTTATGAGATTTTTTTTTTTTTTTTTTTTTTTTTTTTTTTTTTTTCCATTTGTGGATCAAAGGAGAAGCTGTTCTGACTTAGTTACAGGAATCACCAGCACAATGTGTTCTATGAATAACCAACAATTAGTATCTTCTCTTATATTGCTATCTGGCACAATGGGGTCCTGTTCCATGAACTAGGTTTCCTTAGTGGTATCATAATAAAACTAACAAAGAATAATTAGTCACTGGACTGCTTCTTGGGCTAAATTCTCTTTGGATATTGCCACCATCACTAATCCATTAGCACAATATTGGGGGACCCCAGCTAAATCAAGAGAGCATCTTTTCCTCCTTGAAATGCTTTCAGCCCCTCTCATTCCCAACAGCATCCTTACATGGCTCCCCAAGATGAACTGCTGTATCTGTACCCTCTCAGCACATCCTGCTGGAAGGACATCTCACAAAGAAAGTGAAATTTTATTGCATCTGTGAAACAAATTCTGCACTTGGGCCCATCAGTTCAAGCATGAAGTGACTGAAATGAGATTATGCTGGACTCATTCATTCCAGTGCAGCAAAGAAGTGAATTTAGCCCAGGTTTCCTGAGACCCGCCCTGTACTGTCGGGGTGCTTTCCTTACCCTGCCATGTTGAATTTCACACACTGTTGTTGAGATATGAACAGCTCAGAAGCATGCACAGCCTGACCCAACCTGTTGAAAACATTGTCAAAATTCTGATCAGAGATCAGATACATGCTCCAAAGTTCTGGATAAATGAATGGTAATGGAGAGCTCTGGACAAAGGCCTCAGAAACTATCATTGTTCTAGGATTTGTGGGCAAAGGCTGCCACCCATAGTAAAAGCTTAAACCAGGAAAAGGGATGTAGTGTCTTGTTCTTTGGACACTCAGAATACCATTCCTTAGGTCAATCTATATGACTCCGCATACCAGAGGCAGCCATGGAAGTGGGGATTCTGTTTAGGAATGGATGAGGTTCTCACGTCCTACTCTGCCTTGTGTACAAAGTGCAAGGAGCTGTTCTGGGTATATATATGTATACAAATTCCACAAACACACAGACAGTTTTCCATGCAGAACCGGAGCAACACATCTGGGAAGGGTGCTGAAGATGGCAAGCAGGCTAATATAAGCAGTAGCCCATTTGCTTACTGCTCTGTGAGTCAAAGCCTTGCTTACGCAGGGCTGCCCTCAAACCCACTGTACACCCCGAGCGGTGTTGAACGCAGAGGGAGAGCCGTACTGTTGGATGCGGGCTGGCTGGCAATGTAAAGCCCCCTGAGAGCCTTGGAGCTGCATGCCTGTCCTGTGGTCTCTCCCTCATCTTCTGCCTCTCCTTCCACACACGAGAGGCACTCCTGGATCTCTTGGTCTAGCTCCGAGAAGTCCCCTTCACCATCAGAACAACTGTCAGTATTATAATCAATTTCTTCCACACAAGGAGGTTCATCATCAGTCTCCAGGCTGCTGTTGCTGCAGCTTCTGCAGAAAAATCACAAGAGAGAGTGGATGTCATCAAAGGAGGGTGTGTTACCTCGCGGTAAGAGCAAGGAACGAGAAAATCCATTTCCTGGGTTCAATCCTGGCTCTGCTAGTGGAGCATGAGGTGGCACTAAGCAAGATCCTGTGTGTCTTTGTGTCTGTTTCACCAGCTGTAAAATGAAGAAGAGTGATACTTACCTAACCCATAGGAGAAATGCACTATTATTATTACTGCTATTGCTAATGTGGAGTGTTTCATACACAGACAGCATCATCCTTGCCTCAAGGCACTTACAAGGTTAAAGCAGCTGAAATGCAGTGGAGGAGGTGGTATTCACTTTCCACAAGGTTGCTGGTTTAATCATCATCCACCTCGCTGTAGTTCCGTGTGTGGTGTAAGATCTAAGTAATCCAGGTGCTTGAAGTGCTTTGGCATCTTTGCCTCCTGTTCTGTGCGAGCTCAGAGCACTGCTAACAAGAGGCAGCACAAGCAGCAAACAGAGGCTCTAGGGACTTGGAACACACTGACTCCAAGGTGGGCAGAAATACCAGGAGTGCTGGTGTTTTGGAAGGAGCATGAAAAGGCTCTGACAGCACGACTTACTGAAGAAAGGCCAAATTCAGAAGCAAGGCAGAATGGCTGAAGAGAGACTCTTGAACAGATGCCACAGCTCCTTTGTGTGTCTCTCAGAAGGGTAGGTTTTACCATCTTAGCCTCCTGCCATTTACTTACAGGAATGATTGTGGGCTTTCTTTACATGTTCACTTTCAATACATTTTCTATTAAGTTAGTCTAATGCAATATTTATGACAGAACTGTAACCACAAGACCTGATGGCTCTGGGGGATAGGGTCTTTCTCCTATCTAGCTGTCTAGTTCCAATTTGGCCCTTAGTCCGGGAGGGCAGCTGGGTAATTTTTTGAGACTAGAAAGCAGCCTGTGGTTTCTGGGCTGCCTAGGTCAGAGTCTGGATGAATCAGGGGGACAGATACTGTGTTTTTCACCTCCAGGTCAGTGTTTTCAATCAGACTCAAAGCAGGAGAATGTATTGCTTTGGGGGACTGGGAAAGGAATAATAATCTTCCGCCACTGGGCCAGAGTTTCTAATTTGTCCCAAGTTGGGAAGAATGAATGGCTTGGCAGATGGAGTATACACAGATTTAATGTGTGGTCTGCTCATTTACATGTCAGTAACCGGAATAATCTTCCAGCTCTCAGCTGTTTCACAGCACTGCCAGCATCTGAGGTTTCAGAACATACCAAAGGTGTAAAGTATTGCTCTTGGATGTATTGATCTCTTTCCTCTCTTCTCTGCAATCCAAAAAAAAAAAAAAAAAAAAAAAAAAAAAAAAAAAAAAAGCATAACTTTTTCCTAGCTTCGAGTCTTCGAGTCTCCAGATCTTAACTGTATACAGACTACTCTGCAATCAGAAACAAGCAGTTTCAACCCACTTTGCTGGCTGGCTGATCTCTGGCTTCGTTTACTTCAAAGGCAGGGTATAAAGGATTCTCTGAAAGCTTAATAGAGCTGTACAGCTTAAAAATAAATAAATGAATAATTATGCACTTTTACAGTTTCTGGCTCCACTTCAGTCTGCCCAGAAATCTAGGTCAGGAAGAATTCATACTGAAATTGAGTATGTGACATGAAACAAAACAAAACAAACCAGGACAATTCTCTCAGCACAAAAAGCAACAAGCAGTGGTCTCAGTATACTGAGTCTGACCAGTGGATTTGATTTCTTTTTTTATTTTTTTGCAGACGAAGGATGGCACGAATTACCATGATGCCAAGTACTTGTGATAATGTTCAAAGCTGTGTAAACTCAGGGGAACCAGATTTTTGATTTATAAGCTTTTGATGCCTTGCAATCAGAAAGAACCTGAGTGTATCCACTTTCGACATTGCACTTGTATGTTTGGGAGAAGCTGCTGTTGCCACTGAGACAGAGCACAGCTGCCACTCAATGCACTGGTATTTTACAGATGGAACAACAGTTCAGTTTGCGGTCTAGGAACCGAATATCAAACATTTGCATTAACAGGATAACAGTTAAAAAATCCCTATTATTACTTAAACCTGGGAAACACGTTAACAGGGAACCTTCTGAGTTTAGTTGATGACTTAAATGATTTTAGGACTGGATTTCTGACTAAAAGAGGAAAATGAATTCTAGCACAGAAGCACTTTACTATGGAAGGAAAATCTGGAAGTCAACAATCAGAATATGGCAAAGAAAACCACACCAAACTAGCATTTCCTTACATTGAAGACTTACAGGACAGTCTTTAGGAAGCAAGTATATATGAATAAAACCTTTGTAATGCCCTTCAGAAACTCTCCAAGCTACCTCCTGCTGTGTTGCCTACCTACACAGCATACAAAGCACTAAGACCGTGACGATTCAATAGTTGCACATACACACTGCAGAGAGAGGTTCATTCACCACGTGTGAGGCTGTACCTAGACCATCTTTAGAGGTCAAGAAAGATGCCTTTCTTCCCAGTTTGCTCTGTGCCTTGCTTATTTGCTGTGACAGTGAATGAGCAAGCCAATTAGAACTGACCTAAGCGGTGGCTTCTCCGATTTGGATTGATACTTGCTACTAACTGGATCAATGACACCACCACACATCACATAATGAGCTACCAAACAGCAAATAGATGGCATCAACTTCATCTCACTGCCAACGAGAGGCTATAATCACCCTCGTGACTTAAAAATTGAGAGGCTCTGTATCACATTACCAACCTCTACAAACCAGCTACATTTCTCTTCCATGTGGAACTTTCCATCCCAATAATTCACTTTCTGCAGGGGGGAAGATATAAAACACAAACCAAAGCAATACAGATGGGTTATTTCAAACCAGCAGGTTAGAGGTGCTTGTGAAAGAGGAGAGGAGGCAGCAGGCAGCATTGCTGGGGAGCCAGAGTCCCGCTAATGAAGCTGCCAAAGTCATTGCACACTGCTCTACCACGTCACAAAGACCAGCTCCTCCAGGAGATAATGCACATGGTGAAAAATGGTAATAAGCAGAAATGCCATCATCTAGACAACTGCATACAATTGCAGAGGGCACGGTTTTCTTTCATTTCCAAAAAAAAGAAGTTTTCGTCAGGGGCAGGGTCTTGGTATTTTTGTTTGGTTTTAATCTGATTTTTAAAAGCTGCAAAATAATTCTCCCCACAAAAATAAAATAAAAAAAAAATAAAATAAAGTAAACAAAATAGAACACCCAGGGGACATGAAACAGATTTACCAAAGAATAATGATGTTGTCTTACAGAAGGTAAACAATGAGGAAGACCAATGGCATTACATTAGAGAACTCCAAGACAAATACAGTCTATGAATACCATTGAACGTGAACATGGTGCAGAAGAGGGGGAGTGAAAGCTGTTAATATATCTACAGCCAACAATCCTCCAGCTATCACAATAAAACATGTATGCGTGGTGGTTGATCTACTAATTCAAAACCTACAGCCTCGTAGCCCTCATCTATTGCAGCTGATGGGAGCCACAACAGCAATTTGCAACTTTATGATGTGATAAATAGAATTTCTTTGTTTTGATTTTTAATTTGCATAGTTATTGAGATATGACTTGATCTTAATTAGTTCTGCTCTTGTATGTGGGTGTGTTTGTTTGCTTGGGTTTAGAAAGAAAGCAGGCTTTGGTACACTGTAAAATAATTCTGTTTTTGTTGTTGTTGTGTTTTTTTTTGTTTGTTTGTTTGCTTTTTTTCTGACTTAACATGAGGAAAAGGACAAGTAAGTTCTGTGCTTCTCCGTATGTCCGTATAACTGGAGCTTTTGGTTATGACTGGGAAACAATTTTTTCAGGTGTTTCACACAAACCCCCCATTCTAAGTCAGCCAACCTCACAGCTGGACAGAAACCTTGCAAGTCAGAGTCCTGCTGAACTGCACATCAGAAAACACAGACTGTAGTTCTGGCTGGTAGGATATAGCTACATGATGTATGTGCATACACTCCCAGAGCACTGGGAAAAACTAGGTATTTGCTAAGTAATTTCTTGGAATTTTTCACTTATATTTTGCTTGTGTGGCAGGTCACTTGCTCTGTGTATATTCTACTAAATCGCTCAAAATAGAACATTTTATCTTTTCTTCTGGAAAGAATGGCCACTGACAACTGTCCCTCTGAGGGAATCTGTGACTATTGTTCAGGTTTGCTGCTTGACCTTCACTTGACTGGCCTAGAAGTTGCAGTATTGTAGGGAAGAAAACTGAACCTTTTTCTTTTTTTTTTTTTTTTTTTTTTTTTTTTTAATACATATTGCTCAGCTCACTCTTGTGAAATTTGCTACAGTTTTGCCAGAGCAAATCTAGGAAGCAAGTGGTTAAATGCTTCAGATAAAAAGGAAGCAAATTCTAAGGCTGGGGACCACCACTGGTCATGGATATACTGATGACTCCCCGTGAAGATGCATCAACAAACAAACTTATCTTTATCTTTTCTCTGCAGTGAAAAATAACATCCTGGTAGCTGCATAATTGCCCTGTCCATAGCCCTACCTTCTCCTTCCCCTAAACCTTCTCTCCATCGTGATAATGTCCCAATCCATTGGAAGTTGTCTAATACAGGGATACAGCTGTGCATATGGAGCCAAGGACGTCCATAATACAGTTCATGGACAGAAATAAGTCAAGAAATTGCTTAGTTGAAAATGTCCAAGATACCAGGCATTTTACTGTGAGAAAAGAGAAAATAAAAAGGATTTTCTGACAGAAACAGGCCATATTCTTAGCAATTACAGCATTCACCTGAAATAAGGGTGCTCTTTTCTCCACTCAAACAGGGACTGGAAACACCACCAGGTTCCCTGACCCGTTATATCACCTGTGTGGAAGGGGAATCTCTCCTTTTCCAACAGATCTCTACACCATTACTTACATGCTGGTAAGTAAAGGGTCCTGCAGGTTTTATGCCCTCTGTAGTGGATCAGGATTGTCTTGCCCTTCCTTTTTTTGACATAAAAATTCCACCTATGTCACCAAATCTAAAAAGGTGTGTGATCTTGTACAGTTTTGCTTTTGAGGAATTCAGATGTTTTATTAAAAGTATTTTACAGGAACACTGCTTCTGAAGTCTTGTAAAGAATCTAAAATGAATCTAAAGCAGCCACATTTGCAGTTGCCCAGAGTACAATTCTGCCTTTAATAGCTTCATAAAGGATAATTTCAGGAGATAAATGAAAAACTATGATGCTTTTAGGTAATTACACCTGGTGCAAGAAATACTACAGCAACAAGATGCCGACAGAGAAGGCCTTTCGTCTGCCCTTTGTGCCTTGATTCACTTGCTACAAGATGTGGTGCACACCTTGCTATGACTTTCCAATTTCATCTTTGCAATTCATGAGCTCCCCAGACTGGCTTCTCTTTCTGCCTGAGAAAAGCCAGACAAGCTCTGTTTAGTCCCTGACCTCTCTAAGGGAGAGAATCAGCTATGTGCTGATGCAAGATGGCTCCAGCTTACAGAACTATTGCATTTGCCTCCTTTGCTGCTACACAGCAAACACTAATAATATGAACTTGTAGGCTCTCATAAGATCTCTTTTTCCAAAGACTCTTTGCCAAGGACTTTTACATCTTATATCTCCTAAGAAAATTCAAGCTAAGCCCTAGGCAATGGCAGGTGCCCTGGCTTTCAGCCCATCGTGGGCCATCCTTCCACGAACAATATGAACGTAATTAAACACTGCCTTGAATTCTGTTTGCTATGGCTGAGAGATGTTTGGTCTCTTTGAGTGTAGTTTTTTCTTTTTCTTTCTTTCTTTCTTTCTTTTTATTCCTGCTGCAAACAGCCAAGAGAAAGGTGTAATTCATTGGTGAGATTCGTACTAATTAGTTTTTCAGGAGTTCCCAGGGTAATTGCAGGCTGTAATATTTATAATTGATTTGGCCAGATTAAAAATGGATGTCTGGTGCACCAGTTAGATAAGTAAGGAGCAAGTGGGGCTTTATCGTTTAAGAGAGGGGAGGACGACTTGTAAATAAAAGGAACATGAAACAGGCTGACTCCTGGCCAACACTGTCCCCTAATGTTCATTCAGGCTTGCAACAATTTAGCCCTGGACAGCATTTTACTTGTATTCAGCAGAAACTGTCAGTCTGCTAAGAAATGACTGTTTCTATTCTCCTTATTGGTGAGAAGGTGGTTGATAACTGCTGCAGTAACAGGAAAAGTTGAGTACGCACCTCTCATTACACATGGTTGGGAGACTGAAAGCCCTTTTCTGAATAGGAGGAATTGCATTTAATTGAATTACAGGGTATCATTGGTAGAGCTGTGATCCTTCCATCAAAGATGAGTTTGGATGGAGGACATTGGGAGGTTTGAAGGTTACGTGGCCTTCCTGGATTCCCAATATCTCTGTCAAATCCAAGTTTTCTTCTAATACTAACCAATAAAATTCATATGAGCTGATCTTTAGATTTGCAGGATGGAAAAGCTGGTGAGAAGCCAAAGGCTGGGGATTTGGTCCTATGAACAATCATTAATTTCTTGTTAATGGAGAACCAACCCTTACGTCAGTGCAGTGCTAACAATGCATCTTTTGCATTCTTATAGCTGTGGGCTTGTAAGCATTAACAAAAGCAACTGCCTTGAACAGATACAAATCAGCCATGGAATTGAGCTATGACAGTTAGTGCAGACCCCAAAAATATTAGTTTTCTTCCTCTCTCCCTTCCCTAGTTCACACACTATGCATGCAAACTGCTAAATTTTGGTCACATCAGACAAGTTCAGCCACTCCACACAACTGGGGAACAGTTTATTCACCTAAAAATGCCATCCAGCACTGGTTTCTGTGTCAACTCCCTGGCAACATGAGACATCCTTGAAAAAAAAAATCTGAGTCCTGAGTGCCTAGAGCTGCACAGCACTGTGTTCTTGAGAACTGGGCCAAATTCTCAAACAGCAGAGCTCAAGCCCTGGAACTTAAGTTTAAGCAAGTTGAAGACCTTTATAAGACACCGGATATAATCCAGTGTCTGTAGGGGGACTGAACCTGGGTTAAGCTGTTTTGTGAAAGCACAGGTCTGGTTTTGCTTTTCAAATCCATATTGCACTAGAACTTGGTGTTTATTTAAGAGAACAATGTCCCACAGCATCAGTTCTGGGCCAGCATGCAGGCAGACCAACCACTTTTGCTGCTGAAATCAATTAGAGGTTCTTGGCTAATAAGTACCTGTGAGACACCTTATCGGTATGTTCTGCAACCATTTCACAGATTTTGTACTCTTCTGCTGAACAGAAACCTATGGCCAGCTTCAACGAAGCAACTACTAGTAAAGTGTTTTAAACCTGATCCACTGTAATCTTGTTACATTCATCAAAAATGGGAGGTAAATGCAGGAAATAAAAGATGGATGGCATAAAATACACGGGATAATATCCACCAGGCAGCACTGCCAGCGGCTTGGGTTTCACTCTGAGATTAAGAGTCAAAAGAAATGCTTCCAAAACTGATAACATTTTGACTTTGCACAGCTTAAGCTTCCTGTGGAAATGTGAGCAGTCAAACACCCCTGCATGGGACTACTGGAACTCATTAGGACACTGAATAATGTAAGAGTTGCTGAAAATATGATTTGTAAGTGTTTGGGAGCTTTTCTCACAGAGTCCCTACCCCAAGCAATTTCTTTTCAAAATGATAATCAAGTTATCGATGATACTTAGCAGTCCAGCCACTGTAATACAGAAAGATTATTGGAATCCTGGTAATTGCTTTTGGGTGCTTCCAGTAATTGAGATGTTGGCACTGTAAGAAGGAAAGAAATGTGGAAAGATTTTGGCTTAAATGCTGGAAGTTTGCACTGCTGAGGATAAATAATGTAGAGGCATGCAGGTAATCCTGGGTTCTTGTTTCCCTTGGTGCTGATTCATATCATTCCACTGACTTCATCCAAGTTTGTAATTGGCTCTATATATTTAATTTCAAAAGTCCAAGTTCCATATGTATATATCCCTTAGTCGTCTCTGAGCGACTTAAAGGATTTAGGGTTTTTGAAAGCAAAATGTTTTAAGATAGCCAAGACACTTCCAGACTGTGTTTTAGCCACATATATATTTTATGCACAGGGTATTTTTTCAAACAGATAACCATGTATGCAAATATTTGCTTGCATACCAGATAACAGATGCACATCTAACTACCTGACTGAAATAAAAACTGCTGTAAATGACCGAATTCCCACCATTATGCCCCTTGGAGGAGAAAACAACCTCATGTTTACTATCTTTTCTTTGTGAAAAAATATTTTTAGCTGATAACTTTGATTTTTCAGAGAATCTCTCTCTATATGATAGATGCATATGTGTGTGTGTGCAAGTAAATGTATAGATTACCATCCCTTATCTATCTTTCCTAACAGATAGATAAATCATATACACACATACATGTAGATACACACTCAGACAGCAGCACATCTCTACCCCCACACAATCGCATCGCTTGCTGGGCATTCAGAGCACAGTTTTCATTACAAGCCATAGGAGGTCTCAGGAGATACTCCTACAGGTATCAGAGAGATAACAATAGATGATCACTGAACCTTGATGCTATTGCATTCAAGTGGAAGCAACCACAGAGAAAGAGCTGGCTTCTGACCAAAGCAAACCATTTCTTTGACTCCAACCTTCAGCTGAGTGTTGACAAAACAGCAGGTCACTGGAAAGGAGGCTTAGGACATCTGGGCAGGACTTGAGAAAGATGGGAAGGTCAACTACCAGGCAGAAATGGCTGCCTATAACAGAAAGTGTATAACAGCTGTTTGAGAACTTAAACTAGGAGTGAAAAGCAAAACTGTGTGGCAAAAGTGAAGGTAAGATCTAGGATTCCCTGTAGGGAAATACAGACATATTCCTGTTCCACGTGAGCCTGACTCATTCTTGTACTTTTTAAAGTAAAGAATGACTGTTCCAGAAACCCTTCTGCATAGCTCTTTTATCTTTCATAATCATGTGTCTTCAAAGGGGTAAACAATGACCAGAACTAAAAGCACTGAGCTCTGGTAAAAAGGATGATTCAGACACTGGAGTGTCCGGAGAGTGGAGAGAGTACGGCATCGTGCAGGGGATCGATAGCTGGTTGACCACTGGATTCTGCCTTTCCTTAAAGGTAAATCTCAGCTTCAGGTCCACAGAAAACAGTTTCTGGAGCACTCTGAAAATGCTGAATTTCAGGGCCAACAAGATGACAAAATACTTAAGCCTAAGAGTTTCCGTCTTGATGGGCATCTGTCAGCAAGGCCACCGCTCAAAGTACTTTCATCTCTGCAAGATCCTGTGTTATCCCAGGTTTCTTGAAATGAATTCAATGCAAACCTGTAAAATCATAGTCCCCTCAAAAGTTATGCATCTCTTTCTAGCTATGTTCATTATAATTGATCTGAGAGATTTCTGCAGTGTAAAAAGTTGTGAGGCTGATACCTAACTTTTGATCTCTCACCCTTCCTGAGGAGAACAAGAGTGCTTAGTCAATACCGTGATTATGAAAGAGAGAAAGGGAGGGGGAAGGAAGAAGGGAGGGGGAGAGAGAGAGAGTATACACCCATAATAATAAAAAGCAGAAAAGGCAAGGTCAAAACCATCTATCTTGCTTTTAAAGCAAATTGAAGTGGAGCTTATGGCACAAACATCTGATGAAGTATGTGTGATCACAGATAACCAATAATAGATCCAGTTAAAACTTCAGCCTCTGCCCTCACCCTAAATCTTTCCTCAGACATAATGAGATTCAGATAAAACAAAGCTGAACACTCATGTTCAATATATTTCAAAACATTCTGATCAATTATATTTTTATCACCATATGGAACCAGATCCAAAACCTTGCTTAACCTCACTCATTATGCAGTTGATTTGCATGTGCTTTGGACTCCATTAAGGATAACAAAAATGTCAGATACAGCATGTAAGTGGCAACTCTTGCTAATTCCTTGATCTTGCCAGAGCCCTGCCAGATGTTTCATGAAGAATAGCAAATATTTCATTATCCTCCTAAAATTTGCCTGTCAGGAATTGCAATGCAGAATTTTAGTGATTTAGTGCACAAGAAAAACAATAAGAATCGAGAGCTAACACAAACATGAAACACCACCGGCGTTGTACTGCAGAACTCAAACAGGGTTTAAAGGGATTCGTGGTGCAAGAAGGAGCAACCGGTCAGGAACATACAACTCCCAGCAACGAGAGAAAAGAGGGAAAAAGCAACCATTTGCTGTGATCTAAGGAAATGGCATCAAATTGCTAAGAGAACATAATAAAGTACATATGAGTTGCCATTGCTGTTTGTTGTACAATAGATCTCCTAATACTCTCCTCTGTTCCTGTTGCAGCTTTTTAATAATGTTTCACCTGTATAACACTGAGATGCTGTTTTCAAATGAATCCATTTGTTGCTTGTAACATTTATCAATTCCCAGCAGGGAACATTTTTTAAAATCTCCGTTAACATGAGTATTTACTGAATATTTTATAAAAAAATCAATTTTCAAATGCCTGCCAAAATGTTCTATGTGTTTTACCTGAAAGTTGCAATTACATTTTCATACTTTTTCTGTGCATGAATATGCGTGTGTAAATCTATCTATGCATATATAAATTCCCACTACAATTCTTAAAAGACTGCTAGCATCACAGAAACAAGCATATTCTGAGTGAAAGCTGAAGCAACATAAACTGACAAAAGTACTCATTTAATCAAAATGGGACATATATTTGGATAGATGGAGCAAATTAGAGCACAGCTTGCAGAGCAGCGAAACAATCACTTCATAGAGAACCACCCTAAGCATTTAACGTCACCCTCTGATTTACAACCAAAAATGATAAAAGGTCAGTTCTCGTGTGCAGGGTAAGTGACTGAAAAGATGTGTCAGACTGTGCATCAAGGGAAAATTGAATCATGAGGCTAAAACACTTGTGTTGGAAAGATAAAGATTCTGCACTTGGCAGCCTCACAGTCACTTTAGGCAAACTGCTTTTTGGTCTTTGCCCCAGTTCCCTAATAACGTGGAGATATCAGGCTCCATCACTCTACCTGGACAGAAAGTTTATTGCATGATGGTAGAGCCACGTTGTATCTGAAGCCCTCTTCCACCTGGCTAGTCTGAATGAGGGTTCAAGCTATTTAATTGCCTCTTCTACATAAGTACCCATCTCTCTACTGAAAGCAGTAAGAAAATAGGTGATTAATAACTTTGGTGTGTCAGATCCAAAACCTCCCCTCAGCAAACCAAGATTTCAGCAAAGAAAATAGCAAGTTTCTAGATCCGTTAGGGGAAGAACTGAGTGTTCATGATTCTGCCAGACAGGAATGTAGAGTTTAGCTGGAGGAATGATGAGGATGTAGGACTCTTGCTGACATGAGGAGGAGAGAGAGGTGCTCAGTAATACCAAGGATTAGCTGCCAGGTGAAATTTCAAAGAGAAATGTTGTAATTCTTGCAGTGCTGGAAACAACTAAAGGCATAAAAGTGAAGGGGAGATTATTCAGATGAGAAAGAAACTGTTGCGAGCTGCCAGATTTTCAGTACCCAGCCTGGCCTCTGATTTTAAACTGTCCAACTTGTCTGTCTAGCACAAAACCCAGCCAACCAGCTCGAGGAAAGAAAGACTGAGGAGTTGTGTATGCTGCTTTCATTGGACCTGAAAACCTCATTAGTACAGAAATCTTGTATTTCCTGGCATTTGCCTTTGTATTTATGTTTTCCTAGCTCCAATTTTTGTATCTTTGCTTCAGGAAGCTGCTTATTGCACCAAAATAAAATGACATCTGCTCTTCTCATGGTGTGTTCTGTCTTCCAGGAACTGGAACACCAGGAAAAGACCAGACCGTGAGTTATTCTGGCTCAGGAATTGTTCCCTAAGGCTCTGAAAAAGCCCACAAAAATTATATTTTCCAGTACAAACAGCAGAAATCCAAGCGCTAGAATATACATGCATTCTGTATAGACGGGGTACGTTTGGGAAGGTTGCATTACTGAATGCATGCAGGGTTCCTGACTGCTGTGCACTGTCGTAGAATATTTTTCCTTCTTCCCTTTTCTCTATCAAATCACAATGACATAATTTTCTCCACAGAATTTTTGCTCCAGCAGCTTTATGTGGGCACTGCCTGCAATAACATTTCCAGTGTCGGTAACTCACCACCCCTTAAAAGAAATGTACAGTGCCGAAGAACCCAGGCTCTCCAAATGGCAGAGATAATAGGTCGGTAGAGCAGGTGCAGCAAAGTCAGCCTGCCGCTGACTTTACCGTGAGATTGCCAAGCTTATGCTGGACTTTCTCCTTTTCTGCACAGCCAACCTGCAGATAAACTGTGTCAGATTTAATGGTGCATGATACAGGCAATTCAGTATCAAGGAGAAAAAAGCAGCTCTGTGGCAAGATGGGTTATCAGCTTAGCTCAAAAAGCAGCCTATCAAGAAACACTGCCAAGGCGATTTCAGAAATCTATAATTTAGATGTTACCTTAAGCCTAAAACTTTGTTGGAAAACTTCATGCTTCTCACAAGCAGGCTAGCAAAGCCCAGGAGGATCAAACCAGATATCAGTCCAGATGACAAAGTAATACACTTAGTGTATATGAAGTGCTGTACACATGAAAGGTACAGGAAGGATGGCAACATTATACAGCTTTATCCTGCAAGGAATCAAAGCTGTTATTACACAGCAGTTTTCTCAGGGTTATTACACTCCATTGCTTACCCACCAATCAGCTTACCTGCCTGGGCTTCCCAACAATGTGAATTGCTTTTAAATAACAATGCATTTGCTTTACATACAGGCTTTGCAGCCTGAAACACCCGATGTTGCTATCTGAACAACAAGGGAAGCATTCTGATGATTTACACGGGGAAAGGTCTGTTAATGTGCATGGAGCTGCCCCGGCAGATCTGACCGAGCGGCTGAGCTCCTGAACAGCATCACTCACCACTAATTTTGCAGCCATTTCTGAGGCAGGGAATGACAGTGCCTTAAATCTTGTCAGTTTTAGAACAGGAAGTGAAGAATTCCCAGATTCAGTAAACAGCCAGCGGAACAATTTGAAGGAATCCAAGATATAAGAAATATGTCCTGCATGGAAATTTGGCAAAGATACAAGGCCTATCTCTCTAATTTTTAATGTTCAGAGTATTTCTTGCTTTGCTAGTGACAGGAATGCTGTGCGGTGACAATTATTTTGTCATAATTGCAATGGCAGGGAGAGCCGATGGCTCTTTTCACATCAGCCTTACATACCCAGCGCTTGGACAGGCTTTAGAACAAGGCATGGTGCAAACCACAGGCACTGCCAGAGTGGAACTGCTCAGGCAGTTCTGGGAAAGCTTGATGCTTGGGAAGTGGCAGAGCAAGGTCAGAGAGGTTGCATGGCCTGATCCAGGGCATCCTCGGGCAGCCTTTTTCAGCCGTGATCCTAGCAACAGGTCGCAGAGAAAGATGGCACAGATCCTGCGTGTTGTTTTTCTGAGACAGGCAGGTATTTGCTGTAACTGTCTCCTACAAGTTTAGGAGAATAAGGCCTGCAATTAAATACACTCACACAATTAGAGTCATATTAACCTAGGCTGCTGAGGGTGAATTCATTAAGCAGAAGCTAAATTATACATTCAAAGATCTGTGATGACAGACGAGCAAAGTACAACAGTACAACAAACCAAAATCTGCCGCTCCCAGTCAACTGCTCTGAACGCTGAACAGCCCTAGCTTCACACAGTCGCCTCCTTTCACATTCTTGTGCTGTTTTAGATATTTCCAACGTGAGGGAAGTCCATGGGGAGATAATCAAGGAAGAAGAAAATTTCCTGAGCTGTCTATTCCCTTGCTGCTTTCTAGGCCTGTCCCCCTCGGAAGCCTGGCACACCCCTCTCCCACACTACTCCCATAGTCAGGAAATGCCGAACATTTCCCTTCTTACAAAGGGTCTCCTTTGAGATGGATTAACCTAACACTTCTTTAACTCAGACCTATCAATTTCCTCTGTTGGAGACTTTGGATTTAGATATCTTTGCTGTACTGGAAAATATCCACTGATAACAAGCAATTATTATTACAAGATATATCCTTGGAGATAGAAACTGACTGATAAAAAGATTGAAATGAAGGGGAGAAGGGAAAACCAAAAATACTCTTCTCACTTAACCTGACAGGGTTTTAATCACTTTCCCAGCATGTGGTACCCAAGAGTCCTTGGATAACTTCCCAAACAAGCCTCGATTGGCACCTACCATGTAAAGCACTTGATTCTCTCACAATAATATTAAGCATCATCACTGAAAATGGATGGTAGACTTGAATGCTAATTTCAAATTTAATTTGGTGTTTGAAGCCATTAAAAATATATATCATCTCCTTCCCACAAACCAGTATTTGGACCCTGAAGGCAACATCCCTAACAAGCTAAAAGACAGTTTGTGAAGTTCTTTCTGTGAGGTTCTACAAGTGCACATTAGATCAAATGATTTAAAAAACATATATTTAATATAATGTCGGTCAGAGCAAGAAATCAAACTGCTTATGGTTAGGACTGTTTTGAAGCACTAATTGTGGTGGTGAGGAGGTGCCAAAGGAAAAGAGCTGAGGTTAATGTGCATCTGTCTCCAGCTCTGTGGACCTGCCTGCCGGAGGTGTTCAGGTCACAGAGAAAATGAACTGAGCAAACCAACTCTGGCATATGCCAGATTGACTTTGAGGTGCATCGTAAACTCTCTGAGGGTTCAGAGCACAGGCTGAGAGTGCTGAGCAAGCAGCACAGTAGTAGTCTGGAGGATACCTACCAGGGCCCTGCGAAGGAACTTGTCTGCTTCAATAGCAGTGTGATTAAACATGATAAGTAGAGCCCGATAGCACCCAGATGAGCATCCCTGACAGGGCTGAGTAATCAACAGATGGGTGAATCCTGCCAAAGTTCGGGATAGGGTGGTGGCTAAAAGGTGAAAAGGACAGTAGCAGGTACAGAGAGCCATCCAGTGGGAATACTGAAAATTTGACCACAGGAAGAAAATGAGCCCTCTGTAAGGCTCAAGGGATACCTAAAATGTGACAGAACAAACACAGAAAGGGTGGAAAGATGTAAATTACAAAAGTATATTCACTCTTCAGATGCCCTGGACACAGGCAGTCCTCAGAACGGCTGGCCAGAGGGACCTTGACAGGACCTGCGTCCCTGGAGAGGCTCCCAATTTGGGCACCATCTGCCAGGCATAGCACTGAACCTGACAGCCTCAGCAGGAGTAAATGTCCATGTAGAGGAGAACTCTTGCTCAAAGCTTATTATAGGAGAACACGACATTCTGTGGTGCTGCCAGGACACTCAGTAGTGGAACTTTTGATTGCTCTCTCTGGTCAGTAAGGTAACTGGAGAGAGCTGGGAATGGAGCTCCCTATGGGAGGCTGTGGGGTTGCAGTAGCAGCACGGGGCAGACAGGCACATAAGATCAGAACTGTGCCAATACCTAGAGGTGGAAATTATTTGAAATGTGTCATCTGTTTGTAAACCCAGATATAAAATTGGAATTTTGTACCCAGATTGTGGCCTGCTTCCAGTTCTGAAATCCAAACACTGTATTTTCCCATTTATTTGTTCAGTATCTCTTCAGCACTTAATTGTCTACCTGCTGGCCTGGCCTTTTCTGCCATGCTCTTGCCAGGCCATCAATGTTGAAACAATCAGGGTGAAATGAGCTTCGAATCAGGTGATAAATTGTTGTTTTTGCTGCAACTGCTAACATCTCTTCAATGTTTAAACAGCATGATTCGTACACATATCTGGTAGCTACTTGGTTAGGTTTATTTTGGATGAGGTACTATGCAGTTTCTTAGATGTGTGTGTCAAATATTCATAGATGGCATGCTACTGAAATATCTTTCTGGAGTATTTATTTATAGAATTTATTTATCAGCAGAATCAATCTTTATGTGCCTAGCTGTAGCATTATTTGTTGCCTTATCCATTTTTCCCAGGCAGTGTCTGTCTCACAATATCCCTCTTCCTGCAACATCTATTCACAGTACATCTGTCTGAGGTATCTTCCCATGTGTACTCATAGTATCCATCTCTTTAATTATAACTATATATCCGCTCCATCTAACACTTGTCACCTATCTGAAGCACTTACTGTATCTCTCCACACCATCTCTTTATCTAGTCAATGGCATCTGTCTCCTCGATGTGACTCTATCCTTGTCTCACAGTAACACACAGCACCGGAGCCTAACTGCAGATTTTGGACCACAACCACAGTTTCCTTTTTTTGCCAGATCCAGTTCCACAAATCACTGACTAATTTATTTGTTTCACTGGAAAGGTGGATGTGAGAAAAGAACTTTGGGAGGGTGCAAGTAGGGTGCAAGTACCTTTGGGTCCTTCCCAGGCTTGTTTACTTCCTTGCTTTGTGTGAGCTGCCCATTGCTGCAAGGGCAGGGAGCTGTACTGAGCTGCTGTTATCTGAGAAACTCATCTTCAAACAGAGATGCTGCAGTGACTGCTGCCTTCCCCTTTCCCTTTTCCTATACTCCTTCCCTGTCTTTTCTTTCTTTCCTCCCCCAGCACTTTGCATCCATTCTTCTGCTTTTGTCCCTTCCCTTCTTTTCACCCACTTGGCATTCACAGGATGACAGGAGAATGCGCCTCCCTATTAAAATTTCAATGCCAAATAAATATTAAAGCAGGGAGAAAAATCCATTTGACACTGGGTGATTTATTGTCATCTGCAACGCAAGGTCCAGCACAACACTGCAGCGAGGGGTTCAATAGGTTTCACAGCCACCCACTCCACAGGCTGTGAAGGATTAAGTGACCCTCTGCTCTTAAAAAGCCTGTGATAGGGAGAGAGCTCATCCCCACCAAGGGCACTGGTCTGAATGACATGGAGAGGGCCACAAGAGGAAGGACAATAAAAAGTAAAACCTTGTCTTGCCTTTTTTTTTTTTTTTTTTTTTCCTCCTTTTTTCTCATTCAGATGAATTGTGACAAGAATAGTACAAAAGATGCTCAGGTCACCTGGAAGTGATCAGAGAGTCTGTTAAAATGTCAAGAGCACCTGGAAAAAAAAGAAAAAAAAAAAAAAAAAAAAAAGATAAATAAAGAAGGAAAAAAAAAAAAAAGAGAGAGAGAAAGAAAGCAGAGCAAACTATGACAGAAAAGGGAGAGAGTGAAAAGCCTCCATGTCTCTGGATTTGGTTCCCTGAGCAAAGACCCAAGCAGTTCATAATTTTCCTTCTTGCAGGGCCAGTATGGTTCAATGGCAGAATAAAATATGCATTAATTAATGAAGAGCTCCACTGCTTTATGGATACATTTAACTCTTCCCCTTGCTTAGAGATGCTGGAAAAAAAGACTGAGACAGATGCATAGTGAGGCAACACGAGTTAACTGGTATTGACATGGAAGGAGCAAACAATATTTTCAGTGAAGTCGGCACACCTGCTAATAGCTTACGGAGCTATTACAGGGGGGAATCAGATTTTACCTGCTGAGTAAAGAACCTCTGAAGATCTCCAGAACTGTTCAAAGGGAGGGACAGAACATCCCTAAACGGACACAACATTATTTGGGACCCAGCGGTGGCTGCCAGCTGAGGCAGGGGCTGGCACTGTGGTGTGCTGGGCATCACCGCTCTGCTCCACAATGCCCAGCACTCCTCAGAATTGGTCCCATCCGTCTTTGTGGAGGGTTGTAAGAGACGTTTGACATTAGTGCTCATCTCCTGAACGATTAAACTACTGCCATGCTGAGACTCATGTCAAGGTGAGGAGCATAGGAAGAGGCAGCAGTGGAGGAGGGAGAATGGTGAAGGATGACAACTGGGGTCAGTTGCTCAGGAGGTTTTGCCCAAATGTCTCTCCTCATGTTCACCTAGCTCATGGAGCGAAGACAAAGTACGTACTGATTGGAACAGGATGTGGACACTCTCCAAAGGTAGATCAGAAAGAACAATCCATCTCTTCTGACTGGGCTATATAATTTACTCATTGTGAGCAGATGGGTTATGAGGTCTGCCATCAGTGATGAATTATATTCCTGATAAGTCATTCCCAGCTAATGAGGATCCATTATCATTAGCTGCTAAGGAAGAATAATGGCTTGCCAGGACAGAGTGGGGGTTTCACAATTTCCAGGGAGAAAATTCTGGGCTAGTAGCCACCTGGCAATTGAATTTTCAGGAAACTGAAAGCTTTCCAAGATGGATACCTTCTGCTTACTTCAAGCTTTGGTGTTTAATTTCCTTAGGCAAGTTCAAGAGAGGGAGTGTAAGAGAAGGTGGAGGAGGAGGAAGCGAAGGAAAATAGTAGTAACCGTATCTGATAAGACTGTGATTAAATCAAGGTCTCACTCTAATTACACTGCATTTAAATAAACTTTGCCTAGTAAGTAATTGTAATTAAACTACAATTAAACATGTATTTATATCACCATTTCCTCCCCTGCACAGCTGTCTCTTCCCACCTCCTGTTGTTGCTGTCTACCTGCCAAAACCTCTGAATTTAGCACGGGGGACTCTGCATTTCCTTGGACTTCCTGGAGGAGACATTGTGGGGGGCAAGGTCTGAGACTCCCCCTGTGTTTCCTTGGTGCAGTCAGCTGAAATGAGTTTCTGTTTTCAACTGTGTGTGGGGAGGGAGATGCAGCCACTGCTGTGATAAACTAGATCTGAGGATAAGGTTGTGAGGGGCAAGGATATGAATGAAGGGATGTGGATGTCTCTTCTCCCCTCACAGGAACTTTAAAAAGTACATATCCCAACCCTCCTTTTTAATTTCTTCACATTTAGGCTAGACATAAAGCTGTCCTTCCCTCCCTGCCTTCTGTAGAGCACCTTTGGTACAAGCGGATTTTCTAAAGCCCCAGATCTGTCTTTGCTGCATAATGTTTGTGCCTGTGCAGTGCTGTATATGAGAGCATGGAGCTAAAGAGCTCACCTACCTACGCAGTACCTCCAGGTGAGACTCCAGAGCTGGAAATACAATTCCTGAGCTCTGGTTTCAGCTTTTTAGGAACACACCCCAACTCCAGCACTGTCTTAGCTTCCTTTACGCGCAGCACTGAGCTACCCGTGTGTACAACCCCTACAGGCAGTCCTTAAAGTTCACTGCAGCTCTGAACAATTGGACTGGGCAGGCTGCTATGGAAAATCTGGAGGCTCCAGTTACGTAAAGTGGAAACCAGGTTCCTGCCAGGAATCTGAAGGTTGTCAGGGAAGGAAAGGAACACACAGAGAAACAGAACAAAAGAAGAAATAAACAGCTAAAGGGAGAGTGATAAAATGAGAAGGTAAACACGTATCACAGTGCAAAGGATGCCTGGGGCTAACAAAAGCAAACCAGCTTCTCTGCTTTACCTTCCTCCTCACCGGAGATGATGGAAAACATCTCCACTTGTGCCTCTGCCATCACACAGCTCTAATTAGGGACTGGAGAAATACCACCGTCACCCTCATCTGTTTGTGTTCAGTTGCTGAAAGGACACCATGCATCTCCCTGACAGCTAGTCATTACAGCTTTGTATGAGCACCCCTCTTTCCAGCAGAGTTATTGAGCCCTCTGCTAAATACCTCAGCTGAGCCCCTCGCCACATTTCTGTTACTCAAGGGAAGAGAGCCATGAAGCTTCTGCCATTGGAAATCACTGCTGGGAGGATAACGGCATCTGAGAGAGGAGACTGAATATTAGACATGCTAGCAACATACTAGATATGTTGCTTTAAAAGATTTAAAAAAAAAAAAAAAAAAAAAAAAAGATTGTTGCTTTCAAAAAGGGAAAACCCATATGTACGCATGTGGGGTGCCCCAAAGTGCATATGGGTACAATGAAGTATAATAAAAATTAAAATATCCTTATTATCCTAAAGTAGTTACATAAATCTACTCAGACGCAGGCAATTTCACCATGTCTGCTGTATTCCTTCCCTCCCTCTCTATCCTCCTTCAGACATTTTCTATTTTGTCCCTGAACAGCTGGTCTCAGGGAGGTCTTTATGCCAGGTATTAGTGAGAAAGAACAGAACAGGCTTCTTAAGCTTGATTTCGCGATGTGACAGTACTCACCCTGATCTGCTGTGATTTGTCACGTCAAAGAATATAGATCCCAACTCTGTGACTCTCAATTTCCTTCCAAACCTTTCTTTAACCTACAAACCTGAGCTCTCCTTCCAGAAAGAGGAGACAAAAGCAATACTACTGGAGTGACATTTATCAGAGGAAGGATTGGACATTTCTTTCCCTGAAGACTCTTACTCCAGAATCACTGTTTATTTATCCATTAGTTCAGCAACATTGTGTGCTCATAAACTATCCGATCCAAATGGCATCCCTTCCGCAACTTGAATCCTCACTTCCTAAATCAAATGGTGAAACCCCCAGGGATTTTCTTTACCCCTAGACTGCCCAGCATGGCTCTGTGTCTCACAACCTTTTTAATCAAGAACCAGTGAAAGAAATGCCTTCTTTGTAAGGCAAGAGAATGGCTACCCTCTCTCCCTTTGGCAACCTGCTGCCCACAGAGCTGTACCCTTGGCTCCATGATTACTTTCAGTTTGCTTCAGCTCAGCTTCAAGGTGCAGTCAAAGGAGGCAAATGATTGTCACAGGTCAAAGCCCAAGCCTTCCTTTCTCTCCTAATGGCTCTGCAAGTGCCTTAGGCTTTTTGTTTTCACTTGCAGTGAACTCAAGTCTGCCAGTAATTTTGTTCTGCTATTAGGCAGATGAAATAATGTGAACAATTATCAGCTCTGTGTGCATTCTCTGTCTTTCAACTTTAATGTAAATACATCTCTTTGCAATCATGGCTGGCCTTCAACCCCCTAACAGATCTTTTAGAAATAAGGCTCAGACAACAGTCTTCTGAGCTCTCAGTAGCCGGTGAACATGTATGGATGGAACTAGTGGTGTAAGTGGAAGAGAAGCCATTCGTGGTATTTTCTGTGCCTGTTTGTCACACATCTGTCAGCCGGCAGGCTCAGGTTGTGCGTTGCAAGTGCTGTGTGCACAACTGTGGACTGCTTCACTTCCAAAACTGAATATTTACAATGAATCCTCACTCTCACATTGGTTTTGGTTGACTTACTGGAATCAAAATAAGCCATGGGCAGATTTAAAATACCAATGAGCACATCATCCCTTCTATGCGTGCATTTGCACTAGAGCAGTAGACAATGGCCAACAAAAACGTTTCAGTGCAGGAGCTATTTTCTTCTCAATGGCCCACTAGACTGGTAATTTTTACACTCTAAGGCATGACCATGAACTACTGATAGGAAAAATGTTTTGTCATTGACTTAGCCATGGAAGGAATAAGGACCTACTTACCAGTAAACCCCAGATATTCTCTCTGAACTCCCCGAGCAGATAAGAGCTGTGAGGAGGAATGTGGAGAGCAGAACAGAAAGCCTAGGAGGGTAGAGGCAGAAGGCTATGCGACATTATCCTTCATTCAGAATGCAAATGAATTTGCCAAGCAGGAAGCGAGATGGAGAAAAGGTGTCTGATGCATCACATGTCATCTCTGCTGTCACTCACACACTTTAATTACCCTTAAATCAAGTGCAATAGCTTCCCCAGCCCTGAAATACGTGCTGTCTGTCTCCTTACACACATAATAAGGCCTGCAGGGATTTTAGAGACTTTAGCTTTGCGTGTCTCACTGCTCTGATCCTCAGGTTTCTTTTAGCATAAAATCAGCTGAAAAGCATTGAAAGGCACAACCTTATTTTTATAAATCCCTATCCTGCTTGCCAAACCTAGCTGAGTCAATGAATGCCCAAGATTGTGATTTGGATTCTCTTGCACTGACTATATTTGTGTACTGCTGTTCCCATATGTCATCGTGTACTTGTTATGCTGCTTGTTACTCCAGTCATATCTAGCCAAGGAAGCAGCCACAGCAGAAATCTTACAATATTTCTAATTTACATGAGATTTCTAGGGATGGGCAAAATCTTTTGGGAGGACAAAGAAAAGAAACCCCCAACCACCTGTCTCCTGTAAGGTCCAGATTCCCATCAAAATAAGTTATTCCTAAAGAAATTAAGCTTAGGAAAAGTTTAGCTACTTTTTTTTCCCTATTGCTATCTCAAGTTTTTGGCCTTCAATTTACCAATTCCTATGGCTCACCATCCCAGCACATGTTTACAAAATCAAGTACTGAACCATGGTAAAAAAGAATGGGATTAATGTCAGCTAGCTTAGCCACTCAAAGTTAGGCATCTAGTCTAAACTGAATTTTGTGGCTATCCTTCAAATCAATGGTGGGAGATAAGAGCTACATTTTCTTATCTCTTTTGTGGCTACAGGTAGTAAAAGTTAATAGATTAATCATCTTTTAGCAGTGCCTTCATCTCGTCACTAATTACAGAAGCAGCTCTGGTTAGAAACCCAAATTTCACGTACAAAGGGCTACATTTTTCAAAGCATTACGCTGCTTAGAAGGGACACCCCAAGAGATGTTTGAACAGAGGTAGATGAAGGGTATTAAAATGGTTGATGCAGAAAGTGACAGGACTAAACGATGAAATCTACATATTCCTGCAACATTCAGAACTGATATCAATCCTGCACCAGGGCTGTCTGAATGTGCTGGCTCTTGAAACTAGGTTATATGTCATTGAACTACGGAAGGTCTAGAACATGCAAAAAATAAGTATTTGCTTGTTTTCCTCTGCAAAGACAATGAATGTGTTTCGCATTACACACGATACAAAGGGAGAGCAATTCTATCCCCAAAGAGCCTGCAAGAGAGTGGGCTGGAATATACAAGTAGTATGATAATATATTAAGTGGCAGTGTAGTGTTATCCTGAAAATCTCAGTCTGTTAGCAAATGATGGTCTTGCTAAGAAACATGATGTGTGGCTTGCTGGCTCAGTCTTGCAGGATATTTGTTGTCCCATCTGGATATAAGGAGAGGATCCAGAGTCCAGGTTGAGCGGTCCTTGAGGAGGAGACCCGGGAGCAACACAGCTTAAGTGGAAGGCGTGGGCTGGATTTTTGTTTTGAGTTCGTTTTGTGAATAATAATAAAAGAAAGCCGCCACCTGCTTGGGATGAGCTTGAAAGCAAAGAGAAAAATATTACTGGAATTATGGTATTATGAATATCATCTTGTTTAGTTGGATTCCCACCTTGGAGGCATCCCACAGGAAATGCATCCACAGCAGGGATCTGAGAAAGGAAAGAGCAGTGGAGTAGGGAATCTGGGCTACTGCTGGTAGAAAAGAAAGCCCATTAGAATGTGGGGGTGTAAAAAGTCTGGGAAAACGTTGCTTTTTTTAAGCAAGATTGTAGCAATTTTTGGCAGGCTCTGCCAAGATGAGAATTCCCCAAATGACAGGAAAAGATGCTAAAGGAAACAGGAACAGAAAAAAAACAGTGCAGTTTTAAGAGACTGGAGGCACTAATCGTTTTCCACCTTGTGACTTTCCAGATACAGATTCCATATATGTTTCTGTGTAAATGCATACGATGACCTGCATGTGTATGATACCCAAACACAAGCATTATGGCTATGTTATTGTCTCCAAGGCAATGAGAGAATTTTACATAAATAACTGAAGAGTGCTGTTTTGTGGAGAAGGCATTGGGGCCCATCGCTTTCAACAGAACTCAACATCTAAATAGCTTTTTGGCAAGCCTTGTAGCTTTTTAGGCCACAGGCTGAGCATTCAATCACATAATCTACTCAAAGTGTAATTTAGGCTCCTAACGGCATGAGCTCAGCATTGACAATAGGTGTAGCAGACTGGGGGAAGCCAACAAGAGGAATTCCAACTGGCATGTGGATGAGAAGCTCAAGCTAGAAGATGAAGTTCTGTTTGGTTCAGAGCAAGGAGCATGAGGTACCAAGACAGGGTGAAGAGAGGTGGTCACAGCATTGGGATGCGTCACCTATCAGAACAGAGAGGAAATGCTGGGCTCTAGATGTGGTCAGCTACATCTGGTGATGCTATCAAGAGTTAAAAGGGATTGGAAAGAGAACATCAGAAGGAGATAAGGATAATATATGATTCATTGCATGAAAAAAAAAGACATGGAGATAATGTACTGGAAATGAGATGTGGAGTAGAAATGATATTTGGGCTAAACTACTCTAAAAGTAGTACTCTAATGCTGTTCAGGAAGACTTACCAGAGCCAGTAACAAAACCAGCCTTTCACTTTTGAAGAGTGGGACACATGTTCAGGTTGGATCACAAAGGAAAGCAGTTTTGGTCATCCTGAACCAGTTCCTAACAGATATTTTTCACCATCACAAGCCCAGCAAGCCACTGGCTTTGAACTGTCAGTCCCTGCCTAAGGGTGATGGACAGTAGGAGGTGTTGTAATGCAAGATTGCCATGGTCTGGCAGAACTTTGTGCTCATCTTTGAAATCTGAACAGTAAGAGGTGTGTTGGTAAGGATGGTGGTGCATTCCTATTGCTGCGGAAGAAGTTAAGACGTTCATAGTGCACACACTCTTTTCATCTATCTGATGCTACTGCCTATTTCACTTTGTGAGCATCTGATTACATTTTACCCACATTAAAATAAATGCTGCTGTAATGATAAACAACAAATGGTGAGCATGAAATATGACTGCTGACCTCACAAACATACCCACAATAGAGAGCAGAAAAGATTTCCATGAAGTATAGGAGGTAAATCAATATCTCACTTATGATGTGGAAAGCAGTCTGATGTGGCTTGCAGGAACTCGCTGAGCATATAGGCTAAATTCATCATCTGGCAGTGACATGCTAGGCACTGCTTGTGAAAGGCTGTCGCCCAAGTATCAGCACTGCACATGCCCGCTCTGTACATCAGATCCTCTAGTATGTGACTGGAATAACTCCCTTCCTCCCTGTTTGTCTCACTTCTCTGAAATGCTTAACACAGTAGGTAAAATCCGCAACAGCAAGGAGTGTTCAGCAAATCTGAAAACAATGCCACAGGTAGGTAAATATCTGAGAAAGGAATGAGCTGCCAAACATCAGTCCCTCGTCCCCTTTGAATATTTTGCTTCTCCTTATTTTTACACATGCACATGCCGTAAAGACTGTTTATCTGTTCTCTGCTTGCTCAATGAGTCTCCAAAGCCTCCTGTGCCCTAGCTATGATTCATTTCTGAATATTTTAATGAAAGACAAACAGCAGGTTTCCAGTTCCCCACACTTGTCTGAAGCTGGGCACTTCATCATTTGGAGAAAATTTCTTCCCATTTGTCATAATCTTTCCTTTCCCCCCTTTCCTTACATGTAAACCCAACACCCCTACATTTTGACCCCTCCGAGATTGCAAATCATTTTAAGTGGTTGAAAGTTTGAGCCCCAGCTTTGTGCATGATGCATTTTGTTTAAGTTGCTCGTGCTGTTCCAACATCTGTCATATCCTCCACAGCAGTGCAATCAAACTGTCAGGGCTGAGTGAAGTTTTGCTGATCCAATCTGCTCCTTCTGTGATTCCTGTCAAAAGCATCAGGAGGTGGTAGATACAGTTGTGTGCTCTTTAAACAACAGATCTTTATTTTTGCACATTAGAGGAACTGTTATTGTTTGTTTCTCTTAAGCTCACAAAGTGCTCTCTTTGCTTGCAAAGCGTGTTCAAATGTGGTTGCAATCGCAAACCATGCTGTGCTTCCTGGACTCTGCTGAGTTCCTATGGCTCCTCAGTTTTACATCCCTTCTTCCCACGTAAAGTCAGAGCATGTAAATACCTCTCAGTCTTCCTGGTGCCCGTAATCCCACAACCCGTCTTGGAAACACCCAGGAGGATGTTACTTCTTGGATCCTGCATTATTATTAATAAGGCAATTAAGCCCTCTAAGGGTTGTGGGGGAAAGGGTGGGGAGTCAGGTTTTTAATAAGCTCCCTTCTGGATACTGCTCTGTGAGTTGCCAGATGAATGCTGCTCCCTGTTAACGGTACCAAAAGGATCTGATACTAATTGATATTATTGATACTAATACCACTAATCACCTTGACTAAAAGGAGGCGATGTTCTTTCATCATTTAAAAAGCGAGTACCTTTGATATACTTTAATAACTGACAGAATTAAGAAAGAAATGATTCCATTTGTGCTAAGTTAATGTGCAGCATGTATTTTTAATCAGCTTTCCAGCATGATGCACCTTTTCACTTCTGACTGAAGCCTTAAACTCTTGCTGTGAAATGGAAACTTATGGTTTTATCATTTAATAAAAGGAAACTGAATCTGAGGTGAATAGCATGGTTCTGCCCTATTTCTGTGTTGGCCTTGTAGCCTATGGCTTTCCTGTCAAGGCAGAAAGCCTTCTAATTACAGCAAAGCACCAATGGAAAATGGAACTTAGGATGCCACTGTGCCCTCTTCTCTGATATTTATATTGGCTGGTGAGTCCAGCTGAGATGAAAAGGCAGGTTCAGAAACTCTTTGATTCATTAAAGAAAAAATGTTTAAAAAAAAAAAAAATAAAAAAAAAAAAAAAAAAAAAAAAAAGGAACCCTAAGATTACAGACTTTGGTTCCTCAATAAATTTGCTTCTTTAAAAATCTCCATTGCTAGGAGATTCCCTTCCTAATCGCTACGAAAACATGTTCAACTTTCCATGATCTGCCTTTACCCCCTTCCAAAGCATCCCAGCCAGGGACTGCATTGTTCTCCCTGGGACAAAGAGCAAATCTGAAAACCCTAATAGAGGTGAATACAGGGCTGCATACCAGAAACAAAAAGGATTGTCTCCAACTTCCAGCTTGGATACTGAACTTTAAAACACACACGCACCAGGTGAAATGAAAGGTTAGCAAGAAATCAAACATTTTTTTAAGTCCAAATGCCCAAATTCAGGGTTCTGAAGATCCCATGTGGTGTGTGACTGTCACCACTAGGAGAGCCTGCAAAGAACTTCAGGTCCTTACTGACACATCCACTGATACTGACTGCTGTGAGAGAGATGCGGAATATGGAAACCCTGGTCTTGGTGGGTAAAGAGCTTTTCCCTTCACATTTGTAATGGCTAAAACCTCACAACACCTTTCTGGTACATAATTCAAAGGCAATACCCATAGTGGCCCTCCTTGAACCATTACAGGGATGTTTTGCTATGCACGGTCATAGTGTAGCTCTTGAGATATGTGGGGACTGGTATCAACTAGAACTGCTGTCATTACAGATGGAATAAATATAAGCCTCGACTTGGTCTTTTTTGTTTTACCCTTTTTTTTTTTTTTTTTGGCTTCTTCAACAGATATTCTATCAACCTTCTCAATTGAACCTAATTATGTGAATAAGATGGATCCTAGTAAGACCATCTACAGAGTAAATAAAGAATGGAAACTCAGAGTGTATTTCTGAAGCATTGTTCTTTGTGAACTAAACTTCTACTGTTAAATACCGAATAGGAAAGGAAAAAGAGTGACAGAGCTTCAATGAGACTGAAAGCTTAGCAGGTTGATTCTACCTGGGAGTGCTGTTGCAGCTACTGGTCACAGATCTCTCACTGCTTACAACTCAATCTGAATCCACTTGATGCTGAAATTTCTTTTAGATCATGTCTGTGTTGCATGATGGAGTCCAATTGTGAGACTTTTTTGGCAGTGTGCTAAGTATCCGCTAATTTAAATCCTTTATAGAATACACCTCGTTGGGGAACTTACTGCTCGCTCATCTCTGAATTCAAGTAACATGGCACACAGAAAAACAAGCTGAAGGAGGACTTGTAACAGAAGCTGAAAACAACAGTTCTGCTGGTCACAGGACCTATCCTTATAAAAATTATCCAGTATACCATCTTAAGTGAAAATGTAGTCAGGGAAGAAACAGTTGCTGTCTCTGAGGAATAACCACCCTCGGAGAAAGAGAAAAGCATAGTAACGGTTTTGACATGGTGAGTTCTCAACCGTTATCTGAAGTTAAACTTACAGCAGTGCCCACATCTTGCACTTCAAAGGAAAAGAAATTTGGAAGTGGAATACAAAATGGGAACCTTTGACTGGTAAGGACTGGGAAATAAAAATATCTCCCCTTTTCAGATTGGAAAAAGAGGAAATTAAGTCTGAGCTGGCCAATTAGCCCCCCAAATTCCCAAAGGTGAGACAAGATCTTTTTTGCGGGAAAGGCTTGAGATGAAGCCAATTCAATTAGTTTCCACAGCATAACCGTCAAGACACAAAAAATAGGTGGAATAATGAACTGATTAAAACCTGTAATTGCAATTCAATGGAGGAAACCATTAATCATGGAGATGGCAACATTCTCTCGTTTCCAGACTCTGCTTGGATGAGCTGCCAACAAAAAGGACTATAGAAATAGAGGGCTAATGGAAAATGGAAAAGAAACATCCTGGATAGACAGCCACGTGTTCCCATGAGTGATCTGAGGAGAAGAAACGCTTCCCCTAGACAACAAGAGTGGCAGAGTGGCTACAAAGGTATAATCTTTATTTTTTTTTTCTTAGTCTTTTTTTTTTTTTTTTCTTATTCTTCATTTCCCATCTCTCAGGGGTTAACAGCACACGTCAGAAAAGCTCAAAGTCAGAGTGTCAGTGATGCTTTGGACCCTACTCAAATCAAACTCAAAGTCACTTCTTCCACCTTTCTTTTCTTATGTTTCTGGTATTTATTCCTCTTATCCTTTCCTCTTGCCCAGCCCTCCTCTACAGCTGCTTTTGGTCTCAGCTTCACAATGGTGACAAACTGTGATGTTCCCTGAGCAGTCAGTACCCAAAAGAAGGTGGGCAGCCACTTTGCCAACTGGCAGCTCCTCCAGAAATGTTTAGATGCCACCAGCATCTATACCCTCTGCTGATTTCTCAGCTGCTGCAGAGGCTGCCATGGCACACACTGCGTTGCAAGGGGAACTAGAGAAAGGATCCTCATTTTTATTCAAACAAAAACTGATTTTAAACAAAGGTATTATTTTATCTATGTTTTTGGAGATACCTCCACAGCTCAGCCAGATCTTCATGCCATGGCTCATCACCTTCAAAACCTTCACCCAACTCCTCTGTATCCTGTTGTCCCTTCAGGATTAAACCCTGGAGGCCCACAAAGTCAGTCACTCTCTCTTTTGCCAGCCTAGGTTTTTCCCTTGGCTGACTCCTTCATATCCTGTCCCTAAAGACACTTATAAAGGGAAGGGTTGGAATGGGGCTACCACTAAGCTGCTGCAAGTGTCAGGTCAGGCTGGAATGAGAGCATGCCAGATGATAAAGGGAAATGAGGTGGTGACAGAGGGAGAGAAGACGTCTATAAAGCCAATATTGCCTCGAGTGTGCACAGCTCATAGAGGTGATCAGGAAATTAAATGCAAAGCATGATGGGAAGGCACTGCCTCATTTAGGCCAAAGCAGAAGAAAAGTTGGCAGAAAAGGAAAACATTGGCAGTTGCTTCATTTTCAGAACTGATTTGTCAGCATGTACTGTTGTCCCACAGGCTGGGTATCATTTAATCTAAAATCCCAGTGAATGCTGCAGGTGTTGTAATTAACAATCTGACCACTACGGGGCTCTTCTATACACAAGGAAGGTTCAAATCAGGGACATGAGAATTGTCCTGCTGGGAAGATGGAATATGAAGAAATAGGGTGAGTGAGTGAAAGCTTCTCGTAGCCTAGCAGACTTCCCCTGGAGGGCTCCGAAGAACAAAACCTTAATTAATTGTAGCACCATCGAAGCTCTGCAAAGAAAAAGCCTATTAAGCCATGAGCTCCATCCTTCAGACCGCGGTCCAATTCCCAATGAACCATCCAGGATAGTGTTCAGCGTCTCAAGTGATGAGGTTTCTGGAAATACTAATTCACTGAAGCAGTTGTGTGTTGAAGCTAAAATATGAAGCTATAATTGCAAATTTGATGGTCTGCAAGAATCTTCTCCAGTACTGTTTTTTTTTTTTTTTTTTTTTTTTTTTTTTTTGTTAAAAAGAAAAAGGCAAAAGAAATTAAAAAGGGGGGAAAAAAGAAAAAAAAAAAAAAAAAAAAAAAAAAAAAGGAA